>JAWLST010000075.1:0-169024 GCA_037043885.1 Penicillium goetzii | reverse complement strand
ACAAATCGTGGTATGAAAACATCTACCTACCGTTGTTTTTTTTCCCAATTCAAAAAATCTTATTTATCAAACCTTTTGGGGTTTTTTTTTTGTTTTTTTTTTTTTTTTTTTTTATTTTTTTTTTTTTTTTTTTTTTTTTTTTTTTTTTTTTTTTTTTTGCAACACCCGTTTAGTCTTCGTCATACTTGGAGAAGCCTTGCCGCAATGACCAGAGCATAAATTAAGAAAGCTTAGCTCTAGATCGAAGGACCTAGGTAGGTTGGTTGAGCTGAGTGTTTGAGTCAGGTTGTGGCGGGAACATTCTTAGGTAGATGTCGTGACGCACCTCAGAGATATATCTTTCCCGCCGTGGCACTCGGGGCAACTAGGTGCTAACACAACTTCCACCTGGGCACCGGCTTGCCTACAGTAATGAGGTCTACCTGCACTGCTGCAGGGCAGTTTAATCTAATACCTAATCTCAAATGGTATTTGTCTTAAATTGTCCATCTTCTCTATCTGGATCGTCATAGTTCTTGGTCGTGATTGGCCCCCATTCCAGTCCTTAGGTGGTACATGTATGTAGGATAGGTATATGGATGCCTGGGGTCGCATTGAGCGGGTGAGAATCTAACTTCCGGGCAGCTATGATCACTTTCCCCAGGTTGTGAGATTGCTGGTAAGTACAGAAATCTATTGATCGGCGAAGTTGTATGACCTCGGTAGAGGCGTAGCCCTGCGAGAGATGTTCTTGAGTGTTAGGTCATAAGCTCGAAGTACAAGAGTACATACAACCAATGACAGAGGTCAATGCTTTGAATGATGTCGAAATCTCAATTAACTCATACGCTTTGTGAAAAATTTGACCCAATCAAAAGCGAGACAACGCCGTGACCGTCTTATGGGGGTCCCGCTTGATGGAACTCTCAGCCACTGTGCAGCGGAGATGGAACGCACGATGGAACGAGCCTACGAGGAATGAGTCAACGGAGGCTGAACCAGGGCCAGGCCGCCAGTAGTCCGTCAGAGTCAGCCAGTAGCCAGTGGGAAAAACCAATGAAAACGCGGCCAAGCAGGCAGTGTCGGGGTCCCAAAGCAGTTTAGCGGATGTCGGGGACCCCAAAGAGGAATGGGCTGCGCGCTGCTCCGCCGAGTCGAGTGGGGCCTCATTTTGCGACCTTCTGCGACCCTCTTGGGGACCTGCTCCGCCTTGAGTCCCTATACAACACGGTCCTTTTCCCCTCTGCCTCAGTCTTCAGGTTCTCTTTCTTTTTTTCCCCTGGAGCTTCCCCCCTCGACTTCATCACTACGGGAGTATTGGCTTTGAGCCTACCTTAATACCCCGATACCTCTATAACACGATACTCTTTACATCCTATCCTCAAGTCTCTCTTTCTTCCAACGATATTCCTTATCTAATATCCTTACCCCCCGCCCTCCAAACCCAAGAAAAAGATACCCCAATACGCCAAGTGATATTCGAAACCATGGCGTCTACCTCCGATCAGTTCTTCTATCTCGATAGCCCTACTCAATTCGAGGAGTGGGTTGACTTTGACCAATTCTTGGATCTGCCATCGGCCTACGGCGACGAATATTCCGCCTCGGCCTCGACCAACTCGGTCTCTCCCGACATGGCATTGCCCTATGATGCTGAGATGCTAGGCACTGACCTACTGGATTTCAGCCAATCCGCCTTTCCAGACATGATCAACTATGATGCTTCACAGGAAGGCTTCTTCGAGGATCTGTCCCCAGAGATGGGCACGATCCCCGACCACACTGCTGCCTTGGATGACAGCGCGTTCTACACATATCCACAATACGATGCTTCTTTCGACTTCCGTCCGATGGTCGAAGCGCAGGCCGCTGCCGACCCGCGCATTGCGTCGATCAAGGAGAAGCGCCGTGAAGCTGCCATTGCGTTGCATCTGCAGCGGCTGTGCGATGCCACGGCCCGTGACCTCGACATGTCATCCGACTCCAACACCAGCTTCTCTTCCCCAGCCTGGTCAGACTATGTTGGCGGAAGCAACTCTCCGCAGTCTGCTAGCGCTAGCCCGGAGACTCCCTCCGCCCCCATCCCTGCTGCTGGCACTGGAGGAGTCGAGTTGGTCCTGGACCTGAACATGAATGCCGCTGCGAACCTGCCTAAGAAGCAGAAGCCTCGTTCTCAGGCACAGAAGGAGAACTATATCAAGGCTCGGAAGTATGGAGCCTGCGAGAAGCACAAGAAGCAGCACAAGCGAGTAAGTCTCCCGCCTTGCGTTGGTATCAATTCCCCGTGAGATGCTAACTGTGGATCAGTGCAACTGCCTGGAGAAGGCCGCCGCCCGCATGGGTGTTCAAGATGTCCCAATGAATGTGGCTTACAAGGAACGGCCGCAACAATTGGCACAATCGTCACCCGTTCTTCCAGATTCGCGTGTCTCTAGTGTCCCAGGTCACGACAGATCATCTGTCTCACCTACAATCCGACCACTGCCTAATGTGTCAACTGGCAAGAAGCTCAAGGTGACCATCAACAACTCTCCAGGACGAGATCCATTGACCAGCTCGAGCGGCGTGCTTCCGCCCGTAAGGGCAACAATGAAGCGCACAAGTGGTGTCCCCGGACACAACACTCAATTCAGCGTATCCGCTTTCTCTACAGCCAAGCAGTCTGGCAAGATTGCCACTGTTCAATCCGACCAGGCAGTGAATGCCAAGCGGACCAGCAGCGGTGTCCGCGGACACGATCCTCAATACAGCGCTTCCGCCTTCTTGACACCTGTCAAGGAAGCCAGCAAGAATGTTGTTTCGTCGGGACAGAATGTTTCGCGGCAATCTGCGAGCGCCACTCAACCCGTCAGAGCAACAAACAGCCGTGGCGTTCCCCAGTTCAATCTGCGCGGCGCTACTGCTGGCCTGTCTTCCGTCAAGACGGTCGACAAGGCTACTGGCTCTTTGGGACAGGGCGTATCGCGCCAATCACCGAGCGTTGCTCAATCTGTCAACGCAACGACCCGGCGGGCCATTGGCCAGTCGAATCTGCGCTGGCGCATTGTCGGATTCTCCCCGACAACCGATGCTGGTGTGTCCAGCAGTGTCCAGGAGAACACCAACACCAGACAGACCACGCCAACTTCGAGCACTTCGAAGTCAAGCGTTACGCGCCGTTCATACCTGGATGTCCGGCGTCCTCGAGACAAGATGTCTTCGCATATTGTAGACAGCAGCGTCTCGCCAACAACGCCAGTCTCATCCCGCGCTCAATCCTCCTCCGCTCTGGCCACCATCGGCCGGAAATCTGGGAGCCCGGGAGTACTGGCAACCAACCACTCGGCACGATCCATGGCCGGCTTCCAGAAGCCACTGGACATTCTCTCCGCTCGTGCGCGGGCACAAGTGGAAGTGTCTTCCCAGGATCGATGCCCGAACCTTTCGTCTGGACAAAACAGCCTCATTGTTCGGTCGATTTCGACCCAACTGGGTGGCTTCTTCTCAAGCACTATATCGGCGGTTGCTGGTATTGGGCTTTCGTCTGTCTCATTTGCTTCGTGGTCTGAGCAGTCCATCGGCAAGTGCATGTCCCTTTTGGGTAGCCAGCTGATGTCCGCGAGAAAACTTTTGCAATCGTCTCTCATTTAATCGATGCGGCTGATCTGCACGATTTCAGAGACTCGAGAAGGTCACTAGTGCAATTGAATCTCAGATTCTAACAACGGCGGCTCATGGCTGATGTTGTCTACGCACTGTGGAACTGTTCGAGCTCGTATGACGTTTGCTTTTCATATTTCTGCGCGGAATACCCTAATGTCTTGGATTTGGCGATGAGTATTTGATTGGAGTTGCGTGTGTGTTTTTAGCTAGTTGCCACTCTGACGGAGATCAGGACTCGGTTTTATACAGACAACCGACTAGAGGAACGGGTGATTCACCCAAATAACAATACAAAAAAGCTATGATTATGATACATCTATATTCTTCCTTGTCAATCGTAGGGTACAGATCGTATAATTGTTAAACCTTGGCAGCGAGACATCCATTTGCAGGGATGCCTTACAATTTCCCTCCTTCTGCGGGCCCCCACTGCCCCACCTTGAAAGTCAGACGCTGAAGCTTCCATCTCGATCCTTCCCCTGTTCTGCAAGAAGTGAAAGTCCTCGTTGAAGAGAATACCATTTGCAGAATGACACTCACGAAACTCTCAACCGAGCCAGTCTCATTCAAGTTTAGCACCGTACCGGGCTATTTCCTCCAAGATGAGCCAACCACTGACCCAGACACCTTCGACTATGTAAGCCCCTCGGCGTTTAAACGACCAATATCCCAAGACACATAGCACTAACGGAAAACTCAGTCATCCACCAATTTTGGACTGATCCCCAAAGAATATGACAGCGAGACTGCAAACTCTCAACATGACACTCAATGGCAACGCTTTGCCCAGCGCATTACCCATCTCAATGAGACCGCAGGTCCACAAACCAAGTATAAAGTCCTTTTCCTGGGACGACACGGAGAAGGTGTACACAATGTTGCTGAGCGGCGATACGGGACCAAAGCCTGGGACGTATGTCTTAGCACACCCTAAGATCTAACTCGAGCCAATGCAGAGCTAACATCCTTGCTATAGGAGTACTGGTCCCTCCTGGATGGAGATGAACACGGCACCTGGCTAGATGCCCACCTCACAGAGATTGGCATTGCCCAAGCCCAGACTGCCCACGATACATGGGCTCAGCAATGGGCGACTGGTATCCCAGCGCCGCAGTCTTACTATGTCAGCCCGCTACATCGGTGCTGTCAGACGGCGCAGGTTACGTTTGAAGGGTTGGATATGCCCTTGACGAATCCTTTTCAACCGCTTGTGAAGGAGGTAAGACAAACCCAGTGCCCTCTATCTCTATGAGATAAAATTATTACAGTGCAATTGCCGTACATGTATTGACCCGATCTATGTAGTTACTCCGCGAAACCATGGGCGAGCACACCTGTGACCGCCGTTCGACCAAGTCGGCTATCGCAGCGGATTTTCCACGGTACCGGTTTGAGCCACGCTTTACGGAGGAAGATGAACTTTGGGATCCGAAGGTCCGAGAGTCGGATGAACATCGGGATCGGCGATTGCTGGAGTTGTTGAATGATATCTTTGCGACTGATGAGAATGTCTTTCTTTCTTTGACGGCGCATTCGGGGGCTATTACGAGTATCTTGCAGGTTGTTGGTCACCGCAAGTTTCCGCTGGCGACTGGGGCGGTTATTCCGGTTGTTATGAAGGCAGAGAAGCAATGATAAAGATATCCTTGAGATGTGTTTGAATCTTGTGTATATTGTACATGGGCAAATTCGCCCTACTTTCTACTACAATGCAAATTCTCCTCATCCAGACCCGGCACAGAAACAAAGGAGACTGGGTGATGTCCAAATGGAAATAATACAACGCAACGCCAAAAAAGGGAAATCAACTCGGGGAAAACCTGCACATCTACCAGCTGTAGTACTGGTTCTGTGCAGAGACCTTGCGGTCTGGCAGCTGGGTCCAGAGCTGAGCCTTGCGCTTGCGCAGGGCGTCAGCCTCGCGCTGCTGCCATTCCCGAATGCGAGTCTTCTCCTCCTTCAACACGACTGAAATGCCGGTCGCCGGGGGACGGAGCTTGTTGATCTGGCCACGAGCACGGTGGTCCATACCAAAGCCGTAGGGGCCACGGTTCACCCACGCCTGCTGAATATAGATCGAGGTCGGGTCGGTGATCTTCTTGCGCTCACCGGACTTGAAAGTGACGGTGACGGGTTCGGCGGAGGTACCAGCAGGAGCTCCCAGGCCCATGCCGGCACGGACCATGGCGACGTTCTTCGCGTGCTCCAGATGTCCCAGCACGTCCTTGGCAGCCTTCTTCTTGCTGAAGCGCATCTGCAAGATGGCCTCATCAAGAGGCTTACCCGCAATCTGCCGAGCCAGGGGGCCCAACTTCTTGACAGAGGTCTTGAACCAGTGTGACTTAGACATGGACTCGCGCTCGGTACGCTTGATCTGGACCTCCTTTGAGATGCGGCCGCGCTTGCGGATCTCGCGGATGACCATCCTCTTCTCCCACCGCAGCTGGGCCTTCGGGTTCGGGTTCAAGGCAAGCTGCAGGCGGTCCTTGTTGCGCTTCTCCAGAGGCAGATCCTCCTCGCCTTCCGCTTGTTGTTGTTGCTCCTGGAGTTGCTTCTTCTGCTTGCTGGGCTTGGGACCGGAGGCGCGGCCCACGTCGTCGGCGAAAATGGAGCTAGCACCGAGTCCACCTTCTTCGCGCTTCGGGGCGACGGGGGTGAAGGCAGCCTTGGGTTTGGATTCACCGAGAACCCAATCCTTCATGGATGAGAGGAATCCGGACTTCTTCTTGTTGGAATTGGCATTGTCGTTCTGTGCCCGGCAGGTGACTGTCGAGGTGAAGGTCCGTCGGGGAACGCATGAGACTTGGGCCCGGGCCGCTAATCACAGAGTTAGCGTGAAGTTGGGGGAATCCTGGAGGATTGGAGACAGAAGGAATACTGACCAGTCCGGACCAGCTGCCCATATGGAGAGACAGCACCCATTGTGGCCATGGGGATGTGTTGTTGATCTCTTGATGTCGGGGAAGCCAGTGCGGAAAAAAGGTCAAACTTGGCGAATTGCGTGGTTGGCTCGGCCCGATACCCGTAGTTGCCTCAGGCCACTAAGAGCAATGCAGTCGCGACGTGATCGATCAGAAAGGATGCGCCTCCACGATGCCAAAGGAGATCGTAGCTTAAGACCAAAAACCAGTAAGTCGGCCTATACCTACGGGGGGAGCTGTATCTGCTGTCTCCCCCATCACTGATCTATCCACTCGAACTTTTTCAACCTGCTGCAGGACGTTTCCCTCACACCGTCATCTCCACAGTGAAGATCCACTAGTCCTCATCTTCCCTCTTTCAGGGCCTTCAGTACTTTCCTTCTTTTACTCTTTCATCGGCACTTTTCCCTCCCTTCATCCTTCCCCCCTCCCCACCCTCCAACCCTCCCAGGCCTCTCGCCTGTGGTCTTATCTCTTCTCCTCCTCCTCTTCGCTCCGGCTGTGCTTCTCACGCTTCCGGTCTCCCTCCCACCCGGTTATCGACCACGCCCTAGCAACCACCTCTCCCGCTTGTCCTTTGTTGCCAACTCTCCAGATCTTTTGCCATCGGTCTCTGCGGAAAGCCTTGAGCTATCAAGAACACCACTCCTTGCGCGACCGGTATTGCGCCGATAAAGAAAAGGATCGCTCGCGATCCCGGCCACCCTGCCCCACGAGCCGGGATTTGAACATCGAGCTGCGCTTGCCGGTACAGGAATGGACATGTTGTTGAGACACTTCTTGGCTATTGTCTGACCTGGATCTCTGCTACCTTCAGCACTATCCGCGGCCTCTGGTCTTTGACAATATTCTTTGAGTGTTGATCACTCTTTCTGTTCTTTCACTTGGACGTGTCGCAGGCTCCCCCTCCCTCGAACTAGCCCATAATGGATATCAATTCATTGCTTTCCCCGGACTCCAATTCGAAGCCGCCTGGGAGCTCGACGCCCGTGCCCGGTGCTACGTCGAACAACGCACCGACCCCGGCTGCAGGGCCGTCCCCTCATAAGGCAGTTCAGCGGGCGCGCTCAGGTCCTGGTCGCAAAAACAAGACATCTTCGCCTCTTGCGCAGCAAGTCTATGCTCCTACCGGCCTGTCTGAATCTTCGTCCCCTGCTACCAGCGCCTCCGTTGGTCCCAACGTCAGCGCTGCCGGAAATGGAACTTCCCCCTCGACCGACCGGCCGCCATCGAGACAGCCTTCCACGGGAATGGATACACTGGCAGACTTGGCCTCAATGCAGCACCATCAACCACCGCCACCACCCCAACCGCAACAGCAGCAACAACAGCAACAGCAGCAGCAACAACAGCAACAGCAGAAGCAGCAGAAGCAGCAGCAGCATGCGCAGCATCACCAGCGTACGGCGCGCCAGAACGCACCGAACATGTTGAGAAACGCCGAGTTCCACCAGAGTCAACTTTCCCCATCCACCATCCACCCTCACGTGAACCAAATCAACCACAACACTCCCACTCCCCGCACTTCGTTCGACTTGGCCATGGCGGAAGGTCCACGGGAAACCGCGCAAAGGAACTACGTTCAAACATCGTTGGACCCCGAGGCGCAGCTGTTGGCGACTGAGCTGTTCAATAAAATTCAAGAGAATCCTCACACCTACGAGGCACATGTTCAATTCATCGGGTTACTGCATGCGGGCTTTGTGAACCACGTCTATCCGCCCAACAATCCCGATATCCATGGTGACCCCCGTCGGTATGATCTCCTCAGGGATTTGAGGACCGCACGTGAGGAGATGGACAAGCTTTTTGCCATGGGAGAGGACCTTTGGGCTGAGTGGATTCAAGATGAGAGCATGCTTGCGCATACGGTTATGGAACGTACCTCTGTAATGGAACTGTGCCAGCGGTCAGTCGAGGAAGAGTTTGGCTGTACTAAGCTTTGGCACATCTATGGTGAATGGGTGCTCTATCTGTACAATGCAACAGCCGGCGAACACGGAGCTGGGCAGTGGACCGAAGAAGATCGGATGATTGGACGCGAAGTGTTCACTTGGCAGACGGTCTTGGACGTGTGGCAGCGAGCTGCGGAAGCGACACAATGGCGTATCAATAACAGCCATCTCGTTTGGGATCGATTCCTGGAGCTCTTGACCCAGGATCTCACTCGAGCTCCGTCTCAAGAAAAGATCAACCACCTCCGCGGACTGTATGAAGTGCGACTACAGACTCCTCATGCTACTTGGGACCAGACATTCCAGACTTTCTCCGGGTTTATCTCTACTTACTTTGAATCCAACTACGAGGATATCATGTCGGAGACGGTAGCCCAGGCGTCATCCTCAAAGAACTTCTACGCCGCGCGAGAAGAATTTGAGCACCGACTGACCAAGGCTCAGGATTCCGGTGACAAGTCTGTTGAGTGGAACTTGTACAGGGAATACATTGATTGGGAACTCAGCCGCAACCGCCGACGACGGGAATTCCACTTTGAGCTCGTCAATGCTGTTTACCAGCGCGCTGTTCTGCGCTTCCCTACAGACGTCTCTCTGTGGGAGGACTATATCATGTTCCTCATTGGTGAATCTATGCATGGCCATGCTTCTACGACGACAATTGCAACCCTGGACCGCGCGACTCGCCACTGTCCTTGGTCCGGTAATCTCTGGTCCCAGTACCTGCTGAGTTCTGAGCGAGAAGGCCAGTCTTTCTCCAAGATCTCGGGTATCAAGCACAGAGCCACTAGTACGGGCCTGCTGGATGCTGGCGGTTTGGAAGAGGTGCTGAAAGTTCACACGGCCTGGTGTAGCTATCTCCGTCGACGTGCTTTCCTTTCGGACGCCACCGACGAGGACTTGGATGTTGCAGAGGTGGGAATTCGGTCGGCAATCGAGAGCGTGCAAGAATTGGGCGAGAAAAAGTACGGTCGGTCCTACCAGGGAGACCCTCATTTCCGCCTGGAACGTATCTATATCCGCTACCTCAGTGAAAGTGGCAGTTGGGACAGCGCGCGGGAGACTTTCAAGGGCCTCGTTCCCCGTCGTGGCGACAGCTACGAGTTCTGGCTCACCTACTACAACTGGGAGCTCGTCTGCTGGAGCAAGTTCGTTCAGGGAGAGGCCACCGTCGATGCTGCCCGGCGCACTCCCAATCCTAGCTTCGCAACGGCGGTCCTCAAACAGGCTATCAAGCGTGAAGATCTCGACTGGCCTGAAAAGCTCGTGCAGACCTATATCGCTCACTGCGAGGATTATGAGGATGCGGATGAATTGCAGCTTGCCGTGATCGAGACGCGCAAGGCCGTGCGAGCCGTCACTGCTCGGAGAGAGCGAGAGGCGCGTGAAGTCGCGGCCGCACAACAGCAGCAACAGGAGCAGCAGCAACAGCAGTGGGAAGCCGCCGCCGAAGCTGCTTCTACTTCGGAAAAGCGAAAGCGCGAAGACGAGAAGGAGAATGGTGAACCCACCAGCAAGAAAGTGCGTGCTGAAGAGGTGGTCCCAGAACAGGGAGCTGCCGAGACTCAGCCTCTCGCCCGCGATCGTGAGCATGCGACTGTCGTCGTCAAAAATCTGCCTCGAGAGACAACAGAGCACAGTGTCCGGCAGTTCTTCCGCCACATTGGCACGATCAACGGTGTCAAGATGTTGCCCGGGCAGGACGGTAACTCTGAAGTTGCGGTTATTGAGTTCGAGACAAAGGACGAAGCTCTGGCGGCACTGACGCGCGATCAGAAAGTCTTCAACGAGAACACCATTGAAGTGACACTGGAGTCTGAATCCACCTTGTGGGTCACGAATTTCCCCCCGACCGCAGATGAGGAGTACATTCGCAATCTCTTCAGCAAGTACGGCCATATCGTTGATATCCGCTTCCCCTCGCTCAAGTTCCAGACCAAACGTCGGTTCTGCTACGTTCAATTCGCTACTGCTAGTTCCTCACACCAAGCTACAGCGCTGAATGGAACTGAGGTAGAGAAAGGCTACAAGCTTGTTGTGAAGATTTCCGACCCATCTCAGAAGGAAAAGCGTAGTGGAGCAATGCAGGAAGGCCGTGAACTTTTCTGCAAAGGCTTTGACTGGAAGCTCAAGGAGAGCGATGCTCGAGATGCATTCTCCAAGTTCGGCACCATCGAAAATCTTCACCTCCCTCTTAACGCTGACGGCTCCCACCGAGGGTTCTTTTTCGTGGCTTATACTTCCAAGGTATGTGGATCTCTATGGTTTCTGTGATGTGATTGATTCATTCTAACAAATTATACAGGAAGAAGCAGAAGCCGCCCTTGCAATGGACCAACAACCCCTCGGAAGACGTCAATTAGTCGTGAGCTTGAGCGGGAATACCGGCGCTAAGCGCATGGCTAGTACTATCATCTCGCAGGTTGCCTCGTCGGCGTCACCGCCTGCCGAGGCTAATGGTAACATCTCTGGTGTGGTGGAAACGGTTGGTGGCCGATCGGAACGCACCCTCGCCCTGATGAACGTGCCCGATACTGTCAACGATGCTCGTGTCCGCGCCTTGGTTGAGCCCTTTGGGCGACTAGTTAAGATTGTCCTTCGCCCGGATCACCAGGGTGCCATTGTCGAGTACGTTGACGTCCATGATGCTGGCAAGGCGTCTTTGGCACTCGAGGGGAAGGAGATTGCCCCCGGACGCCCGCTTCACATCGGGAGTGTGGATGAGATGAAGAAACTGCATGCGGAGGTGAAGACGGACCGCATCACCTCGATCAAGCAGGAGAAGCCGAAGCCCTCCCTCCAACCTGCGGGCCCCATCAAGCGCCCTCAGCAGCCTGGTGCCCGTGGTGGCCGCCGAGGGGGACTGGGCTTGAAGCGAGCCACTGCCGCACCTGTCACCGGTGCGGCTTCGGAAAAGGACAAGATGGACACCACCGCCGACGGCAAGGGCGGCGAGAGTGTCCCGTCCAAAAAGAGCAATGATGATTTCCGTGCGATGCTGGGACAGAAGCGCACGGAGTGAAGTGACATGGCAACGGCAACGACCACGGCGATGGCGATGACAGTACTCGGCGCAACATTCGTTCTGGCATGAAATCTGGTTGGCGTTTGGTCTTTTGGTGGTCATCTTCCCCCCCAATGCCACCTCGAGCATGAGATCCTGCCTGTACATGTGTACATCACTCGGGCCCGGCCTTTTCGTGCTCTGGCTTGATCATTCTGCTCGTTTTCTATTTTCTTTTGTTTTTCACCCCTTTTCTGGGCATGCGTGTCCTGCCTGTATATTATGTTTCATGTATCTTGCTGGTTCGTAACTTCTTGCCTAGTTTTTTAATGATGACGGCTATTTTCTGGGATGGCTTCCTGGCAGATCTAGCAGATCTGCCAGGGAGTCTGTCCTTGCAATGATGTGTGTTCCTTGCCTGTCCTTGTATTGTGCAACCTCCGCGGTGGGGAGGGTGACCACCGTGGGTTTGGAGATGGGACTATGTAGGACTGGTTCTGTTGATGATTTGTTCGGTGTGAATAGAATATTCGCTCATGTCCACGGGTTTCTTTTCAAATACTCTGGAAAATGCATACTAGTATCAATTCAGAAATCTTATCAGTTATAGTTGACTACCTAGTGGTTGGGATGGTCTAATCTGATATTCTCTCGTGTAGACCGCTTTTACCGCCAAGTACGTCTGTAGTCTAGTAGTCTAACCAAGTACAGCATGTAAGATAAAGGGATCGCCGCCTCTGCGCCTCCTGCAGGTGCTTGGACAGTCTCTGCCTTGTTTTGCGGGATATGAGCAGCTGCCCGCCATAGCGAAGAGTCTCCTGGATTGCAATTCGCAAGGAATACGAAGAGGTTCAGACTGGGGAAAGTAGGTGGGCCCCCTCTCACCCACCCACCACCACCACCACCAGACCAGGAAGCCGACGATCCTACGGCTGTCGAGGATGACTCTTCGCCTGCTTCCAACTCGACCGGACCCGGGGACATCGGGTCAGCACCCGCACACAAGCCGCAAAAGAAATGCGTCTTTGGCGCGCTAATGGGTCGTAAACCTGGTGGATGCTTCCTCACCCGGTGAAGAAGATGAGTGGGTTTCCCCCTGTGGCCAACCGTTGGCCGATCAGCATTTTCACTTGGAGGATTCCCTCTCGCCGAGGGTTGCAGTCACCCCGATCGCTAGCGTTACCCGCTTCAATATAGTGTTAATCAATCTCGCTGTTATGTTTGGAAATCACCGGATAGTAAAGACGGGAAGTTCTGTTATACCTGTTATAGTCTAGAAAGGAAAGGGGTCGTACTTGGTGATCGGAGAACCTCTAACGGGTTATCTGGGCTAGGTACCTTCTTTCCTGGGGAAGAGGGAAGGCGTACCTTCCAAACTCCGTGTTGTAAACATAAAATCCCCTATCGTAGAGTCAACACAACTTCCCCTCTTTGCCATCTGGTGCATTTTCAAACATGACAGCAAGATTGATTAACACTATATTGAAGCGGGTGTCGCTAGCGATCGGGGTGACTGCAACCCTCGGCGCTAGCGGCGTCAGGGTGAGGATTGAGAGAAGGAATCCTCCAAGTGAAAATGCTGATCAAGAAAAGAAAATGAGCGATGGGAGGATGAAAAGGAGAAGAGACTTCGAGTGCTTTGCTCCTCTTATATAGGCAGTAGTGTGACTCACAGCTTGTAGCGTATCGACGTCTATATTAATCATTCAGGTAGAAATCAGATCGGACTTGAACTAATCCAACCAGCACTTTACCTCTCAACCAGAGTTTTGAAGGGTCAGGAACATGTCATTATGGCCACTCTGCCAAAGGTGGCTTCGGACGTCCCGATTTCCATATCCATTCGAGAGCGGTTCCAAATCTGGTTTAGTAGTATAACAAGTGAGTTCCTCAAACAGGTGGAGGATTCAAGTCCAACCCTTCAACACTAAACTTGAACGCATCGCTCCTGGAATAACTCCCTCAACATAAACAACAGAACAATACAAACTCCCACCAGCCCTCTCCACAACCCCTTTCTGAATTTCTGGATCCCTGGCCGTTGTGTAACCTTTAGCACCAAGTCGATAGATAATAACTCAGGACATCACCACACTATGTCCTCGACACTCCTTCTTTCCAAACTTAAATCGCTGACCTCGATATCTTCTGTAAAAATTATTCTTCTTCGTTTGCCTTCTCTAGACTCTAGCTCATCCATAGTTGCTGCCTACAGCGATAGGTGTCATTTCTCCCGTTTAAATTCCAGCCTCAATCGGATGTACCGCCCTGTCGCACGGGCCAATACCTACGCCATCGCCCATCATTACATCCCTTTCTCCTCTTCCCTGTCCCTCGCCCCCCTCCTCTGCCCGCCATGGATTTCCACCTGGTACCGAGGGGTACTGACCGGAACTATACGGGCTTTCTGACCAAAACGATCGTCTACTCAGGAACACTGGTGCTGTTCCTAGCTGGTGAGTTATGATCGAAGCTCTCCCCGCGCCACGATGGATCCACCCACCCACACTGTACAGATACAAGATAACGGGCGGAGAGAGAGAGAGAGAGTCACTGGCTAACCATTATTGTATCTATCACAGCATTTGCGTTGACACTATGCTCCATCGTGATCCCAAAATGGGTCAGCTATCATAGCGAAAAGGTAGGAGGATACCTCCCACGAATAACTACGTATGCGACTGCCACAACCTATAACTAACCACTACGATTTCCTCGCCTCTACTTCCAGCCCGCCCACCACTACTCCTACGGTCTCCACCAACGCTGCTCCTCGCTCACCGATACCTGCGAGAGTTTCCCGCAAAGCGAGGATTGTCATGGCGATGACCGGTATTTCTGTTCCATGTGGCGCTCTGTCGGGTTTCTGATGTCCTTTGCCGTGGTGTTGGAAGGTATGAGCGTTGTCGCCTACGTGATTATCCTCGGAGGTGGGAAGCGGTTGCGCGAGAATGGGTGGCGGGTTCTCAGCTTGCTGATTATCTTGTCTGCCATTGTGCAGGCTGCGGGAATGTCGATTGTGGTAGGTGCCCTCCTTCCAACGAAGCGAATAGCTGGACGATAGATGGTTGTATGCTATGGATATTGACGAGTCGGGCTGTTTCGCAGGCATACCTGTTCGATAACGAAGACAGGTTCTTTGTTGGCTGGCGTCTGGACCAGTCTTGGATTTTCTGCACTGTCAGCTGGTGCTTTAGTCTGATCTGCGCGGGCGCGATCATCGTCGCTGCTCAGATTTTGCCGTCTGAGGGGGGTTATGAGCTCATCCCGGATCATGATTCGCTTAGGATGAGCTCTTGAAGAGGCGGAGTTTGACTGCGTGATTGATAAATGGTGGCTGTCTCATCATCTTATGCGTATTTCCGGGTCGTGCGAGAAACGAATATTCCTGCGAAGTCGAACCGGCTGGCCAACAGATTGAATTACTCGACTTTATGCGATACTAATCTTTCTTTTCGATTTTAGGATTTGTTTTGGGCGTTGTTTCCCCCTAATCTTTCTTTTTGTTCACGGCGATAATTGTTCTTTCTTCCTACCCGTGTTGGCGATGTAAATACCTTTTCTATCTTGCGTGCCTTGGTGGTAGTTTACGACTAATATGGATGATCATGCCCTTACTTGATATCTTTATTGTTAATTTCTCGACGCAGAGTAGCATACAGACCGGCTTGAGAGAACACTCAGTATCAATCATATCTTCGTCATACGGGTTGGAGACCTTTAACAAGCAACGAATCAGACACAGGACATGAGCAGCGCGGTCTAAAGAAGAGAAAGCACAATCAAAAAGGAAGAGAGGGAACAAAAACAACAAAAACAGCCTTCATGCAAAAACAGCGGAGACGCAGAACAAAAAATGCTTCATCGAGAGTCATTCCATACAATATACATGATTGGGGGGATCTTCTTTCTTATCATCAAGACTCAATCCACCTACCAAACAATTTCCTTCGCATTCAACCCCTCAACAGCAGGGATCTGAGCCCGCAAGGCATGTCCATAATCACCCGCATTGGGAGTCCGCAACAAAGTATGAATATGGAACTTCTTCGGCTCCTCATTATTCAAAAACACGCCCGAATGATGATCAAACTCGACCAAAATAACGGGGCTCTGAATCCGATAATAAAACGCATCGTCATCGCCATACCCACCAATCCAGCAAAAGTGCGTCTCGGCTTCGAACTTGCGGACCTGCTCGATCTTCATTGCTCGTGCCTTTGCGGGTAGATACAGGAGATACTGCTCCAGGATCCCGTACATAAGCTCCTTTTGCTCTGCGCTGAAGGTTGAGGCGAGGATACCCTCGTAGGGTACCTCGCGGTTATCACGGTATGCGCCGCACACGTGGCGCTGGTCATCCTTGTTCCAGCGACCGACTGGCATGGCGGGGTCTTTCATTTCGGCGAAGACACGAGCGCGGGACTGTAACTCGGCAGAGAGGGACTGCATCAATTGCAGACCCAGTTTCTCCTCGACCTGCATAATGCGGGTACCAGCGTACGGACCAGCATCAATCTCATTAGGCTCTGCGCCCGTGAACCACGGCGAAGCAATGATTTGCCCCTTGTACAGGAAGATGTTCAGGCAGAGGTGGTGGCCGTAGAACGACCAGCCCCAGGGACGAGTGGTGGAGGGACGACCGAAGAGGGCGAAGTTGTAGGAGAATTCGTTCATGACGCGTGGTGACTGGACAAGTTCGCCGAGGAAGTGGTTGATGCGCATTGCGCTGACGGCTTTGTCGTAGCCTTCGGGGGAGAGAGTGGCCTTGAGGATGTTCATGACTGTGTCGCGGATGGAGGGGGTGACCTCATCGAGGCGGACGCCCTTGTGGGAGAGGAGGAACTCGGGGTTCGACCATGTGCGCCATTGGGGCGAGTCGATGTGGTAGCAGACGGCTTCCTTTTGCTTGTCGTCCAGGAGAGCGAGGAGGGAGTGTGTTGCGTCGACAATCTGTTGGATGGGGACATCCTCATCTTGTAGTGTGAACAGATCGGGACGCACGTTGCCTGGAGGTTTACCGTTAGAACCAATTGTCAAGTTATTTCTTTTTTGGCTAAGCTAGCTAACTTGCTTGTTCGCTAGCTAGCTCTGCGCCTGCAATTGAGTTCCTTACCATCGGTGGTGACACCTTTGAAGGGCTCCTGCAACAAATCCAACCAATGCATATACAGCGCATGCAGCCATGGGGGTTGCTTCCCCGTCTTAAAAGCATGGGCATACTCGTGCGCATCCTGCGTGCACATCACCTGGAAACGCGGGAGGTTCAAGTCGGGCAGATACTGGCGGTACTCGCCCGTAGGCTTTTCCAGCTGTGCATCATTCGTAGTCGCCATTTTGTGTATGGATTTTGTTCAATGTCGAATTTTAGAGAGAGGGAGAAGTGACGAAGAAGTAAGTAGACTAGGAGTGGAGGGGCACCCGTGTACCCTCCCCATAGTATTATTATAGTCCCTCATAGGGCCACAAACCCCACAGATTCGGGCTGAGGCGGCGTCCCCACGAACGTGGGGAATGTGGGTGATTTCTTATCCGATGAAGAAAAGGCTCATTGTGGGAGAGCCGATGTGTTCGGAGACTGGGTTCCGTAGGAGAAAAGAAGGGCAGTTTATGAGAAAGCCGCGACCTGGAACATGTCTATGCTGGTCTTAGTTATACCAATTAATTTCTTAAATCATGAATCAGGTGATGATAGTGTTGAAATAATTCTGGCCATGATAAATAATTGTACCCACCTCCACGCAGAGGCCAGTTGTTCTACGGACTATCCGAGTTACCCCGCTATTAAGAAATATTGTACTGACTTAGGTACAGTGTAGGAGTTGAATGCTAATAGCTTCTTTTTGTGTAAACAATTGAATGGCTCAGACCGAATGAGTCCACCGGCTCAGGGCCCCATTGTCAACTCGGGAGTTATTTCCCTGTCGTGAAAATAGAGGCCATCGTGCCCAACGGAGGCCGACGCGCACTTCGGCCTCTTCTCGCACCGACTCCGTGCAAAAGCATGGCGCAATTGCCATACTGAGGCGATATTAATGACTGGGGCCATGGAAAGGACAAATCACAATCTACTTCCTTTCCCCAAGGGCCAAATCAAACTCCCCCCACAAAAACAACTCGGATCTTCCGAGCACGGGCACGGCTTCTCCGCTCTCGGCATCAGGTCCCCCGCATGCTGACAGCTCTAACTTTCGGTACTTTTAAAACTTAGAAACTCCGCCCCCTAGACTTCACGATCTACAGTATTTCCTTCTTGAAACTCTCCTTCACAATCACCCCTCCAACACACAATGTCGCTGCCATTTTCAAATCAACCCCCCGCTGAGCGGGTGCCTTACGCCATCCCTCAACTCGAGGGCGAGCGCATCACCATTCCCGGCAGCAAGGGTGTCTTCCGCATTCTGACTTCCTCCAAGCAGACCAATGGTCTCATGGCAGTCTTCCAGAGTGGTGCTACGGTCTCTGATGCTCCCGGTTTCCACTACCACGAGAAGGCCCACGATGTCTTCTTGGTCACAAAGGGCTATCTGAAGCTGTGGAACGGTCCCCAGTGCAGGATTCTGGGTCCCGGTGACTTTGCGTATATTCCTCCCGTATGCAAACTTTTTTCATTGTATGACTTGCAAGAGGCTAAACTAACTATGTCACTTGTAGACTGTCATTCATAACCCCGAAATGGTCGGCCCACACACAGAGCTCCAGGGCCTGATTACCCCCGGTGATTGGGTGGACTTCTTCCGCTACGTTTCCGAGCCCTACGAGGGTATCCTCGTGCCCGAGACCGACAACCGCGATCTCAAGTCTCTCTTGATTCCCAAGGTCATGGCCGCCAAGGGCAAATTCGACGTCGTGTTCCAGCCCCACTACGTGCCCCCGGAGGTCAGCGACTGGACCAAGGAGGACGAGAAGCTGCCCGAGGGCAACCAGGGTTACTTCCTGCGCGCCAACACTGGTCCTCGCTGGATGCTGGGTGGTGTCATGTCTCGGCCTTTTGTCACGACGAAACAGAGCACCGGTGTCTGTGCAATCTCTAGTATTGAGTCTTCCAAGGACTACGGTGAGACTGTCTTCTCCAAGTATATGACTTTCGAGACTGTGGACCACTGTCTCTGCGTGATGGAGGGTGCTCTTAAGGTGAGCCTGCAGGGCTCGGGCGAGACTATCTTCCGGGAGGGTGAGACTGTTGTTATTCCTGCCGGTCAGGCTTTCTCACTGGGCTTTGAGAGCAAATATGTCAAAGTCCACTCCTTTGCCGATGGCGATGGTATCGAGTCTTTGATCCACCAGGCCGGTAAGCAAATCGAGGAGGTCGTCCTGCCGGACCAGGCTCCCGAGTGGGATTCATCAAAGCTTGCCTCTGTGGCGGAGGGCCTTAAAATTACATTCTAAGGCGATTATGAATATAAGCCATGTCAATAGAATCTAACTGTACATACCTGCATATTAAATTTCACTTTCATTCCAGATGACAGACGCGCAATAGTGGATCTCCAGTATATGCTTGTAGCAACACATCGGCAAATAGGCCACTGACAGCAGCCACATTTGGCTTGCATCTGCCAAGCTGTCTTCCCCCAACCCAACATTAATAATGTGACGCCACTTATCACCACACTAGCCCCTGCCCCAGCTCTAGCTGATTGGCCCCCGGATTCCCACGGACGCTATTGTCCCCGCGGAGTGTCACGTGGACCAGGGGGGGGACCAAGCGTCCAACAATCCGGATTTTCCGGACACTGCGTCGTTATCATCATCATCTGCGTTGACTAGCGCCCCTCTCGACGGAGTATACGCGCACCCCATTACCCCAGACTCGAGGAACCTCGCGGTTGCGAACGATGTCTGGATAATGCAAACTCATCAGAGTACGCCGCCCTTTGCGGATGAACCGGCGCCCAAGCGGGCGAAGAGGCCACGCGCCGCGCAGGCTTGCGACCGCTGCAGGACGAAGAAGTATAAGTGCGATGAGCAGTATCCGTGCTCGCATTGTAAAAGTGGGGATCCTATTTGAGCGACATTCCAGATTTGTATACGACCGGACCAGCTAACGAGTGTATAGAGAGCCAGTTGAATTGTGTGTATCAGGGGAATTATCGGGAACGGGAAAGTAACCGGTCTGCAAGGTAGGATATGATCGAATTTCTGATACTAGCCGGTCTGGTATTCCGGGATAACCGGGTTATCGTGCCATACGTCTCCTGCCATAGCTAACATCTCCTGCAGCTATGTTGCCGACCTTGAGAAAAAGGTCGAGGAGCTGGCTTCGAGGTTGCGGAATGCCGAAACTCGAACCACAGCATCCCCGCAAGCAACAAAACAACCACCAACGCAGCCCCCAGCACCGACGGGAATCGAGACTACGCCATGCTCGATGCCCCGAACAGGTTCCACACCCCAGGAACCAGCCAAACTACCTGGTGACACAGTGACACATGAAGAGTCTGCCGAGAGCGCAGACGACGAAATCAAGGAACTAAACCATCACACAAACGGCATCGAGTTCTATGGCAGTACCTCATCAGCAGCAATCATCGGCCATTTAAAAAAGGCACGAGAACCAAAGAGCCACGAGGAACCGTACCCCCGACCCGCGGAACTCTCGCTAATCTCCACCCTACATAACCCAAGTTTTTCGCCATCCTGTTCCATCGGACCAACTGCTGCGATTGAGCAGCAGAACTATTACTTTGACCAGGCTCATGTGTTTATGAATGGGTATTTTGAAAATATCCATTTCATCCACCCATTCATCGATAAAGAGGACTTTTTAATACGTGCAAATGACCTCTGGTTCAACCGGTCACATACACCAGAGCCAAGCTTCGTCGCTCTGTATTTGAGTGTACTATCCTTTGGCGCTCTGGTGCGCGTCTGGGATGAAGATAAGCTCGCCGGCCTAGGACGCTTTGAGTGGAGCCGGAAATTGTTTGGTGAGGCTCAGGCGTATCTGAACTATTTGCGATTTTCGAATGACCTTGAAACGGTGCAATGTCTTTATATGATGGTATGTGATGATCATTCTGGTTTTGGGGTGGACTGAGCTTATAAATCCTAGGCCAAGATCTGCCAGAACGAGCTGAATCCGAATTGTGAGTGTGTCCAGCTGCTTGATATGAGTAAAATGCTAATTCTGGCCAGTGGCTTATATGTATCTGGGTCTGGCGGTGCGCACATGTCTCTCTGCTGGGTTCAATCGAGAGGTGGAGTGCCCCAAAGACCCTCGTTCGAGCTGGATCTCGAAGACTTGGTGGTAAGTTGATAGAACCGTTAGGGCTCGCCATATACTAACTTGTGTGGTTGCTAGGGGCATGTTCTCGCTTGAAATGTAAGAATTCCTAGCATTTACCTGATGACCTCAAATAGAGGAGTGACTCATTTGTCAATAGAGAAATGAGCTTTTCAGTTGGGCGACCGGATACCCTCGGAATGGACGAATATCACAACCGAGCAATTCCAGATCGCGATGACACCGAATATGCCATCATCCCCTGGATGATTGATTTTGCCCAGATTATACGGCGAGTATCTGTTCAGATCTACCATTCACGCATTACACTCCAGGAGAAACTCCAGCTGGCTCTTCAGATTGAAATGGAGATGGATCGTTGGCTTGCGAGGCTACCA
The DNA here is from genome assembly GCA_037043885.1 of Penicillium goetzii. NCBI lineage: Eukaryota > Fungi > Ascomycota > Eurotiomycetes > Eurotiales > Aspergillaceae > Penicillium > Penicillium goetzii. The sequence continues at coordinate 147,899 of JAWLST010000075.1, read as the reverse complement.
GAGAGGATCAAGCCAGATATCGGCGCTTACAGGCTTTCACGTAGCGCACTTCGTGATCCCAAGTGGGCTAGAAGGCAACGCCTTGTGCTGGGTATTCGTGAGTTATACACACCACTCTCTCCCTGGTAAAAGCTCTAACTTTCCTCTTTTCATTTCAGGATATTATAATGTGAAAATGCTTTTGTTCCGGCCGTTCTTGAGCCATTTCACCCGCAAACTCCGCCATCCACCCAATGAATTGGAAGAAACAATTGCCAAGTGTTTGGATGCGGCCATGAAGACGATCGAGGTGATCTACGATATCTACCGAGTCCACACATTTTTCCGCTGCTGGTATGTACTTAAATTCATAGGTCGGATCTATCGCCGCGATATTAACGAGTGACTAGGTGGTACAACACAACCTATGTAATGTTCGCCACATCCACCCTCCTCCTCCCCATGTCCAAACTCGGAATGTGCGCCGACACAATGCCCCTTCTCCGCTCCGTCGAAATGGGCGTGGAAATCCTCGAGTCAATGGATGAATCCGTCGTGGCCCGGAAGTCCGTGGAGATTATACGACAGTACCTACGTGATTTCAGAGCCTCCGGTGCGCAGCAGCCTGCATCCGGGGTCGGTGATGGGACTGAGGAATTACCGGCATCCACGGAAGCAGGGGCTGGCCAGTCTGGCTTTGAAATCCCAGAGTGGGCTTATGGTTTCGGGTTCCCGGATTATTCCTTCGAGGGAATTGCCCGGCTGTTCGATGATATTGGGGGCTTGCCTATGTTGGATGGTGAATAGGGTGTTGGGGGCTTGAAGGTGGATCATTGTATATGAGGATGTATAGATATTTATGAATGATTATGTCTCGAGTCATGACTTTACTTTGAACTGGTCGTCAGATTGGACTACCGAGGAGTCCTTCCTATCCTGTCTTAGTGCTGACCCTGCGGACTTATCAAAATACTTAAACCCGTTGCCCTTTCCCCTCGTGGACCTGACAAGGCTGGCAAGGCTGGCATATAGCACCCACGTTGACTCACCGTCACGTTTCATTTTTCGATCGATTATCAGATCGTCGATCTAGACCCAAATTATTGGTCATAATAAATCCGACGTCATAACCCTCGAAACGCGGGTGTAACCTCAACTTCCAACAAGACTAACTCTATTTAAGCCGAGGCAACTCCCCGATCGTTTACCTCCCAGTCCATCATTCTCTTTTAAAGACAACTCCTTACCCACATCATTCATACCGATATTCATATCATTATACAACCACTCCAACATCCACCGCAACCATGCCTCTCACCCTCCACCACCTAGGCCTCTCCCAATCCGAGCGCATAATCTGGCTCGCCGAGGAACTCAACCTAGACTACAACTTCGTCCACCACAAGCGCGACCCCGTCTTCGCGCCCCAATCAATCAAAGATCTGCACCCAGCCGGAACAGCCCCAGTCATGGAAGACGATCCATCGCCCGTCACCCAATCCCGCGTTGTCCTCGCCGAATCAGGCGCTATCATTGACTACATCATCGCCGTCCACGGAAAGGGACAATTCGCACCCACTCCCAAGGACGGAGAAGCGTATACCAATTATCTAGAATGGTACCATTTCGCCAACGGAAGTCTCCAACCCGCCCTGTTCCGTGTGCTCATGACCCGCGGCCCAGCCTCGGATCCTAATTCGCCTGTTGTCGCGCGCACGCTGGCAAAGTGGGAGCATTTGCTTTCTATGATGGAGGATCGGCTTGCGGAGACCGGGGCGTATCTTGCTGGCGAGACGCTTACGGCTGCGGATGTTATGACTATTTTTACGTTGACGACTATGCGGGGGTTTTGTCCTGTGGAGTTTGATGAGGAGAAACATGGGCATATTTTGGCTTATTTGAAGAGGGTTGGTGAGAGGCCGGCGTATCGGAGGGCGATGGAGATTTGTGAGGGGAAGGAGTTTGTGCCTTTGTTGGGTGCGAAGGCGGAACAGTTCTCTTTGATGAAGAGGTGAGCAAGCATGAAATCTATGGGTTGGAGGACCCGTGGATATAGTGTACTATATTAAGATATTTTATAGATCTCGACTCTAATAATCTTACATTGCTGTATGGAAGTATCTGATAAATGTTTCATGAGGGAGAGGGAGAGAGAGAAGTGCATTATACTCGAGTACAGCTCCCAACCAGGCTCTTTCCGAGTCGCTGACGGCCGAAAGGCCGTCCTATGCCTATTCTATAATACATGATTTCCATCGATTGCCCTAATGCTTCCTTCCTAACTTGTAGTGCTAATTTGCTAAACTTCCGACTTATAGTTGGTCCCTCATCAAGATGCTCCAAAGGGGCCCTCGAACGACCCCCGTTCCTTTCTCTCTGCGTCTCTGCGTCTCTGCCCCTCTGCCTTAACACGAACTCAAATGTCATTGTTGCCGCCCGAGAGACAACTGCTAAAGCTCAGTGATGGGCCACAGTAGGCGTCCGATTTGAATGACGCCGTCGGGCCAATCTTCAACCATCCATCCCATGTGCCTCCATGATCCATGCGGAGACATTCGGTGCCGCAAAGTTTGTTGCCATTGGTGTCGGCAAGATACTTCTTAATAGCGCCTGAAATAGTGTCGTGCTGTGCTGTGATGTCGCAGTTCCGACCAGAGGAGTAATACACCCAGGACAAGGACTCGTAGGTACCGCGCATGGTGTTGCAAGAACCCTGATCGGATAGCTCCTTGATGGTACTAGCGAGGGATTTTGCCATGCTAATCACAAAGCTGGTGATCACGACACAAGATGCAGTGGCGCTGATAATCCGCTCACACACTGTGATAGGGGTGCGCTCCACAAGACCAGTATCGGTGTCCCTTATGCTGAGGTTGGTGCTTGCCAGAGTAGTTTGGTTGAGACTAATCTGCAACCACCTGTCTGGTGTCGGGAGCCCGTCGATAGATGAAGGCCAAGTAGAGGCCTGCACTGAGGTTGAAAAGTAGCAAGCTGCTATCAACAGGCCTTTGAGTAGGAGCATAGTAGGCGGTTCCGTTTAAAAGAATAAGACCAGCAAGACAACAGAAACGAGCGATATCGTGAAGACGGTCCAGGAAGCTGGTCATTGCTTGAATATCTTGAAGCTGTGAGCATAGGTAAGATGGCACCGACAGTTCTCCCCCTTTTATAGTTACGAAAATTCTGGTTCACCGAGTGTTCTCTGTCCTGTGTGGATGTATACGAAGAAGTAAGACACGGCCGAGCAAGACTTGGGAAAAGTCATGGATTCGCTGTTTCAAAAAATGCGGTTTAGTGGGCTCGTCCACTGTATAACCCACAGTCCACTGTGACATTGGGGGCGGATTGGGTGTGGGTCAAGGCGTTCGTCCCTGTTGTGGGTTTCTCTCAGAATCTCCAGGACACTACACAGCAGCTGATGTGCGCAGACTTACTTAATATGGTACTAAGGTGCCATCTCGCTGATAGGCCTATAGTGGATCCAGTATCTACACTGCCTGGCCACGAGATTTACACACGGCGCTAGCAAATTTAACTTCCTTGGCATAAATACAGTAAGATATACGGTAATAAACAGCATAGACTATTAAACATTAGGGGAAACAGTGCGAATAAGATTAAGCACTGAAAAAATCACACACAAACGGTAAACTCCCTACCAAAATATCTGCCATACCACCTAAGAAGGATCACGATCTAGCAGGAAGAGAGAGAATGCACATATGAAGATATTAGGACTGTCGTACTGGCAGGTCCTGGCAGGAATTGAGAATCAGAGTGGAGGAATCCAAAGGGGTGCTTTGTATTGAGACTAATCGCTAAAGAGCTTAAGTCCTACTGCTGTGTGTGCGTGTGGGTCCGTGAGAAAACCCCAGTAGGGTCGGGCGGCCCGGGTAGACCATCTGTGCAGGTCCGGCTAGGGACTGGTAGTTCCTGGCGGAGGCCGTAACAGAAGATGTGTTTTGACTAGATGGATGACCGGGGAAAGAGATCGGGGACCGGCAGATAGCTTAAGTAGCTGTGGGGCGGTCAGCGGGGACCGAGGGCGATGACCAAATGGTCTCAACACCACCTGCCATACCACCTACCTACCACTTGATGGGCCCTCCATTTGCCTTGATAGCGTCCTGCATACGCTGAGACATCGTTTCGATCTGCTTTCTAAGCATATCTTCGTCGATTGATGCCCACGCTTCCTTGACTACCTCTCGCAGAAGATCATAATCAGTGATGTACTCAGGGTTTTTGACGGAGATTCCCCTCCTTTAGCGGATCTTTCCACGGGTGTTTCCAGGACCAGCGTTTACTGTTTGCCCCCATCGGCCCATTTAGGCCTCGACAGACCTACCTCCTCTCGTTCCTCCATAAATAGTCGAACTTTCCCTGCTTTGTTTGGGGGGGGGGGGGCAGCAGCCGAAGCACTACAGTCACCATCACACAGTAAATATTGGTGACCTAACGGAAAGATAGGTTAGAAAGCCCAGTTCCCTCTGACTTGACTGGGTGGCTGTCAAGCGAATGTTCCGACTATGTATCGACCGATCGCGATGTAAACTGCATATTCTGTATTGAGACGTTTGTTTTCCGTTTCAATAGAAGATTCCGAAAGTGGCCATGAATTATATCTAGATTACTTGAAACAGATGAATACGGCTCCCGCAAGGGTAAATGGCAAAACGACTGATCGGAAAAAGCTAAGAGTGGTCTTCAAAAAGATGAGGCAGACTCAGAACATGATAAGCGGACCTTGAAGTCTCTCAAGGTGGACAACTGGGGGGTGTAGTGGTCTCAAATTCTCTTGGTATCGTCGGTCGTCCTCCATACATAATGGCACTTTCCACTAGAGCAAAGAAATCCGATCTCTTCTGTCCTGGTACCCCACCCGCCATTCACCCCGTCATAAGCCCCATAGTTTGTCCAGATATGGGATCGCGACATTCCACCACATTCGTTCTCAGATTTGCAAGAGCTGCCTTCGATGGTCCATGTTGTCTCACAAGTAGCATTTCCACTACCGCTATAGCACCTTGTATCAATGCCACGGCAGTCACCATTATTGTTGCAAGGTTTGCCCTCATCCGGATTCCTCTTTGCCTGGCATGTTTTCTTGGGGCCGTTAACTCCGTCGCCTGTGTCCTTGCATTCGTTGTCTTCCAGACATATAGTCTCGTCTGTCGAACATGGATCATTCACTGAGCCAACTTCCCCTTTCCCGCAAAATCCGTCGAGGGTACACCGGCCAGACAAACATTCTTCATTTGAGGGAAGCTTTGTCTGGGATGACCGACAAGGCGCCGGAGCAGCCCTCTTAGGCTGGCATGTGATACCCGCGGAATGATCACAATAAGAACTCTCGGTAAAACATTGCAACTGAAACTTGTTGTTATAGCAAGGCCCGCCGAGAGTTCCATCGGAGTTATAGCCCCGTGTGCTACATGTGCCTTCCCAGCACATGGATCCCAGCTGACAGTTATCTTTGTCATCGCAGTCACTTCCCACAGCTTTCGCATTAGGTGGTTGACATTTGGAATCGAGACATATCTTTGTTTCGCAGTCTTCATTTTCATCGCACATCATGCCAACCTTCCTGTTGACAAGAGTACACTTTGAATTTAGACAGCTTGACCCGGCCGGACATGGAGACTTTTCGGAACATGCTTGCACGCATTCTTTGGAGCCAAGGTATCCAAATGCTCCTTGAGACTTTTCACAGACACCGGATAAGCAGACATAGTCACGATCACAAAATTTTCCTTCTGATAGTTTTGCAGTGCAAAAGGTACGCTGCCAGACGCTGGCACAATATTCCTCTTTAGGGCACCCAGTCTGTGTATCCGAATTGCATGGTTGATCGTCTCGAGGTGATATGTTTTCGTCGGGAGAGGGAAGGGCAAGCACAGGAACTAGCAGCAACTGGAGCATAACCAGCAATACAGCCGCTGAAAGGCTCCTCATGGCGAAGACGAAGATGAGAAGGAAGTTGAATATAACGAAAGACTTTCTTGATAATGTGGGCGATGAGAGAAAGATTCCAAGGTTAAGAATGGTTTTTCGTGGTTGAATTACGGGGATGAAGAGGGAGTTTATATAAGCTTGGAATAGGAAAGTCTCTGGTGAGCATATATGTGCAAGTATCCATATCCATGGATGTTACGAATGCGCCGAGAGATCAAGAGGGATGAGGGACCCCGATTGTATTGGCCATAATAAGGTTCTCATTGTATCGCTAGTTTATACAAACTGTTACACAATTTACGCAATGAATTCATATGTCTTGTAAAGACTACATCAAAAATGACGATCATTGGCAATCTGTCGAATTGAATTTCTCATTCCTATCAATTGATAGGTCTACAGACCGTGCCGATCATTGATTTATTGATGTAGATCCCTCATTAGTTCTCAGCTTGGTCCCTCAATTCTCAACCGAATGAAAAAGCAAAACATATTAAAAAGCAAGGAAAAGTATAAATTATACTTATGCACAGCGCACGGGACAACGCACAGATCTCCATATTGCAGTACAAGTCTCCCATCGCCCGTGATACGAGACAGCGATTAATCGTTCATTAATCACTTGTCGGAAGCAGAAAATTAATCACATCTGTCTAAGTGATTCGCAGATCCAAAAGGGCCATATACAGTTTTGATGGCAGTAATCAAACAGCGGAAGTAAAATTAGTGCGTACATTTAGTAAAAACATGATCAAAATGCCCTTACATAGAAGGTGGCCCTCGCAGGATTTGTAAGTTGCTACAACGAACCAGGGCGAAATTTCAAGTGGATAGGAATCTTGTCAATTGCACGAAGGTATCAAATCCGAAAAAAAATGAAAGTAGGTGGCGGGCAGGACCGCAGTATCCACAGGAGTGGTCACGTAAGTTCTAGGAGAAGAGAAAGAAGGGCAGATTTCAGCTACAGAGAGGAGCCATTTTCGGCGTCGTTTTAGTCCTGAGTAGAAACGTGGAGAACAACTCGCAAAAGTCGAGCAGCCAAAACTAGGTCAGGAGTATAACTAGTTAACAGCACTTGCTGGGTGTAGAATTCTCTAGCTATATTATCAGGGGAGGATGTATATATTCTCTACTAACTAAGATTAAGATTATTCGGAATTAGCCTACGCCTAAGAATGGATATGAAATATACTAGTTATTGTGTATAAAACAATTTACAAAACTGAACAAGCGGATGACCGAGATGCGGGCTGCTTCGAGAAGACCTCTGGATTTTGAGCAACAGCCTTCTCGACTTCCTTGATGGCGTCGTAGCCGTATAGCCAGGGCTGGACTTCTGGGCATGTCCTATTAATGAAGATTCATGTTAGAAATGAACAACATGAACGGGGTCAAGATGTCTCACCATCGGCTGGGGAAGGCTCCCTTAATTTCCTTGCCAATCTGCGAGAGGAAAACCTCATCACGTTTCTTCTGCTCCTCACCATCCCCCATGTGGAAGTCGTGTCTCTGTGAATGCATTTGTTAAATATGACACTTGAAATAAAAGTCAGTCAACTTGAGGAAAATTGTTAAAGCTTACCTGCTTGAACGTCTCTCGAACGATGGCCTCTCCTCGAGACTTGCGGAGGCTCTCATATAGACGCAGGATACGCGGGAGCTGGGCTTTATCCGTCATATGTCCCAGCAGGAGACCCAGAACGGCACCATCCTCTAATGAGGAGTTGGCACCCTGTGCCAGATAGGGAAGCATAGGGTGGCAAGAGTCACCGCTTTTGAAATCATCAGCTTATCATGTTGAGGATACATCGAAGATAGTTGGCACTTACATGAAGACAAGATTGGACTTGTCATTGACCCACTTCTCCATTTCACCGTCTGGAGTCACGTTAGTATCGATCTTGGGCTCAATCATTTTATGCAGTTGAACTTACGGTGCATCAGCTTCCACTTGTCGACGCTCCCGCTCGTGACACAGTTCAGGAACTTGTTAAGACTGAAGAGGGAGAAGGGATTAGCCAGTGAAACTCCATACGTGGAACCAGATGCCCATACATTGGATCCCAACCGACAAACAGCTCCTTCATCTCCTCCACCGAGCCAGCCTGTCGCGAAACACCCGGCGGCAAGTTATCAGGCACCAGTAAGACAATGTTGTACATCTTTCCTCCTCGGACAGAGTACGCAACGGCATGAGCACCAGGTCCAACCCAGAAATGCACCTCGGGGTTCTCCACGAGAGCCTTGAGCTCCGGGTCAGCGACCTGGTCCGAAGTCAAGACAATCCGATACGCCAGATCACCCGTAGGCAGTGGCTCATCCTTCCTTCCCTCGAAAGCCTCCCGGCACTGAGACCACAGGCCATCCGCCGCGACAATCAAATCACCAGTGTAGTTCTTCCCCGCCACCGAGTGCACGGTGGTAGTGTCAAAGTCGATCCGCTCAATCCGGTCACCCAGGTGGAAAGTCACACCCAGATCCTGGGCGCGCGCATACAAAGCTTGTTGCAGATCCACCCGGTGCAAGTCGACAAACGGCGCATCATCATACTTGGCACGGATCCCCTTGTCGAAAGCGTCGTCGTGAGCCAACACTTGACCCGAGTACCGGTGGACGGTCAATTTTGTGGGCTCGGCCGCGGCCTCCCATAGTGACCCCCGGAGCTTCCAGTATTTGAGGAGACGCGAGGCATTCGGGGTAATTTGCAGGCCGGCGCCAACCTCGGCTAGCTCCTGTGCTTGCTCGATGACCTGGACCGAGTGACCGGAGAGTGCGGCTGAGATGGCAGTGGCAATGCCACTCAGGCCAGCGCCGACGATGACCACGCGGAGACGGGCTTCTTGGGGGACCTACGTTGCATTAGCTTTAGTGAGGGGGCAAGCAGATTATGGGAGGTTCGCGCGAACTTACCATAGTGAGGCTTGTATTGGCTAAAGACTTGAAGCCAAAAGAGATCGATATATCAGCCACAAAACCGAGATCCTAGCAGGAATGTGGTCTCTATTGAATATTTCAAAGAAGAAGGACCTCGTGAAGATCCAAGAAGTTATTCGTAGCTCGCGCTGTCGGTGTTAAAATCGTCCGGAATGACCGAGACCGGCCGGAACTCGCCCCGCGCTCGGGAATGCCGACCCTCGGATTTCCCAGCTTCGATGGCGACGAATACCCACAATCCACGAGACTGTCAATGTACTGCCGAGTCCACCGACACGTCTGCTCGGTAGATACCTTTATCCACACGTTGACGCGGCTTACTGCCGGTGTCTGGCGTGCATATCATCGCGGGGGAGCTGATCTCTCCTGTCTGTGGGTCAGTCTGGGGGTACCAAGACCACGCTGGCAAGAATCTGGGGGAAGTCGAGATCAATTCCAATAAAATTCGCCACTATCTATGATGACACTTATCATTCAGCCCATGAGGCGTGGCTCTGGTCATTCTGTCAACTCCCATGACCATATTCGTTGACCGAGTCTCTCTCTTGCGTCTTAGAGCTTCAATTGAAAAGAGGATCTCGACTCTCCCAAGAACCTCGCCCTAACAAAAGCATCAAGTCTGGCGGCTCAAATCAAGGACCCCAAACCGGCTAGAAGGGCTGATTATAAGCATGTACCCTAGGTATTGGACCCTGAATGATATGCGATCAACCTTCTCATCGCAACTAAATTCCCAATCCCCATGAATCATGAATGCTCGCTTAAAGAGGCGTCGTAGGGATGTGGACCCGACACGCATCCGATTCTCCCCCACGGACATCCCGAAGACCCTTTTCAACCAATCCCAGTCGATTTGATTCGTGAATACAGCTCATGCGCGGGGAAATGGACCTATCCATGCTGGTAAGTACTGTAAGTTAGCCTACGCAGCGTGGCTTTGGGCATTTCCTGACTTTCGATGCCGGAGCTGCTGCTTATATGGGGCGACTCCCCCCTACTGTTCTGATCAGTCCAGAATCGTACGACTTTTCCCCACGTTTGATATCTTCCCTAGCGGTTGGAAATTCATCCACAATGACGGTTGTCGATCCCAGAGTAAGTAGTAGCCTGTGATTTGATCCTGGAGCGATTCCGAATTGGCTAACGTCGGCAGCTCTTCCCACAACGGGTGCGGTATGCCGCCCTGCTCACCGTCAATGTATACGTTTTTATGGGAAATATGTACTCGGTGAGTTTCATTATGATCATGTTCAACAGTTCTCAATTTCTAATGGCTTCTCCTGTAAACAGTCGGGAATCACGACCGGGTTCGGGTCCCTTGCAGCCTATTTCCATGCCGACAATGACATGCTATCGGCTCTAGTCACTTATTCAGTGCTGGCCATGGGCTTGGCTAATCTATTCTGGATGCCTCTTGCTCTGTGCTTTGGAAAGCGTCCCGTTGTTCTTTTGTCCATGGCGATGTTCTTGGGTGGTATCATTTGGAGCGCCGTCGCCACGACCTACAACAGCCTGCTCGCTTCGCGGGTCTTTGCTAGTTTCGGTATGCTGAAGGCGTTCATTACTTTCCGATTACATATTGGCTAATTTTATATAGGATATGGCGCTATTGAATCGCTTGGACCTAGTATCCTCGCAGACCTCTTCTTCGAGCGAAACTATTCCAGTGCGATGGCCGTTTACGCTGCCTTCCTGTCTGGCGGTTCCCAGATTGGGCCCATGATTGCCGGATACCTCATCGAGGCCCGTGGCTGGAGATGGTTCTTCATTCTCTGCGCCATCATCGCGGCAGTCAACTTCGTGACTACCATCTTCATGTTGCCAGAGACCATCTACGAGACCGATGAGGAGGAGCGCGAGGAGCAGTCCGAAGAAATCGAAAAGGACGCCCATAGCCACCTGGAGACGATCCAGACGACGAGATCGCAGGTCGGCGACCGTGCCAACATGGACTACGGCGAATACTTCAAGGGACTCTTCACTGTCAGCCTCACCAAGGGGGCCCAGAAAGCGGGCGTGTTCAAGTTCTTCGCCTACCTTTTCGTGCTTCCCTTCCCATTGCTGCTGATCCCTGGCGTGTTGATCGCCTCGATCATGTACGGCGTTGTTCTTGGCGGGTAAGTAGATGACTCCCTATTAATTACTATATTCGAATCTGGCCGCTAACATCAACTAGTGTCGTCGCCGTCTCTACCCTCACCCCTGCTCTACTATCCGCCCCTCCTTACCTCTTCTCCTCCGCCGACCTCGGTCTCTTCATCCTCAGCAGCTTTATTGGCATCGTGGTCGCCTGGCCGGTAGCCGGTCCTTTGACCGATCTTCTCTCCCGCTGGCTTCGCAAGCGTAACAACAATGTCCACAAGCCCGAGCACCGCCTGCCCGCGCTGATCCTCCCCTTCCTCGTCTGCCCCGTTGGCCTGGTCATCTTCGGATATACCATTGCTCGGGCAGAGCACTACGTCAAGCCCGCCGTGGGTGCGGCCATTTCCGCCGCCGGTCTGACCTTGGTCCCCTCGGTCATGCTGTCATATGTCGTGGACTCATACCCCAGAACTAGTGGTGAGGCACTTGTACTGGTCAATGCTTCCAAGAATGTGGTTGCATTTGGATTGGCCACGGGCGCGTATTCTTGGATGGCCAAGGAGGGAGTTGACAAGATGTTCTATGAGTTTGCTGGTATTCAGTGGGCGTGCATCTTCCTGGCCCTGCCACTGTATATCTTTGGACCGGCGCTGCGCGCTCGGACCCAGAAATTGTTCTAGTTAATTCTCACGCTACATCTATGTATAAATCATGTAGGTGCTAAGGGGCCGTTCAGTTCTATTGCCATTGAGTTCTTTTTTCGAGAATAGTTTTAACGTGATAGAAGCCTAAATTACGTAGAGAATTCTCTCCATCATTATGCGAATACGAGACGAGACAGAACACCAAAGGATCCCGCCAGCGAGACATCTCGACCAATGGCCTATTTACTCCAAACACCAACCGCAATTTGGCCCCCAGGCAGCCCCCATCTTGGCAACACGGGATTCTCATAAACATGCTGTATCGACTATTGATCTGCACAATGATATTGGTTTACTCTCCACTTGACTCCATCCCTCCACTTGACTCCATCCCTAATGCGCTGGGTACATTATGTTTAGAGACACCTTGATCGCAGTGCTAGGCGCACGCTTCCTAGTCCTTGCAATCCGAAGCATCACCCCGCTCTGCATCATCTACTGCTGCCTGATATGGACGAACTACTATCGCCCGGACCACTGGTTGCCCCTCATCCTAGGAATCTACGCATCGATAGAAACTGGCTTCTTTTTTCTGGTCTACATCCCTCGATACCTATATCTGCAACGACCAACGACACATCCGCCACCATCAGGAAAACTACATGAACGGCAGGCGTTATTTCAGAAATGCATCGACACCATCCCGGATCCGGAGAAGTTTATCTCGCTGTGGAATCGAAATACACCGGTTGAAAGGATACATCGAGAGAACTTGAAGGAGTGGGTTTGCTGGGCATTCCTGAATAAGGGGTCCTGGACGGTCGCGGAAGATGATGAACTTGAGGATTATGTCCGTCGTCTGGAGGATTTGCTTGGTTATCGACTTCCTGAAGGAAAGGGATCGTCAAAGTCAATGAGAGTATCTCTCGATTGGGTGAATATGTTGCACCGTCCTTTGCTCTACTACGTGGTGAGTTGAGTGAATCCCTTCTTTCCAGAAACGCACATTACTGACAAAAGACAGGTTGGAGTCGGACTTTTGGATATAATCACATACTTCAGAATGATGGCCCGAGGATATCAACATCATACAGTATCTACATGGTTCCTCAGCTTCCCATTTCGACCCCAGACTATCCTTAGCAGACATCGTTCTCCATCGAAACACTTCTCCTACTGGTATCGACCACATACATCACCAGATGCCCTACCAATCCTCTTCATACACGGCATGGGCCTCTTATTTTCATACCAATCATTCTTCAACGACTTCTCCCAACTCACCAAAGAATCCGCCAACGACGGCATCGGCCTCATCGCCATCGAAACCCTACCAATCAGTTTCCGAATATCCCATCCCGCCCTGCTCCACGAAGACCTATGTACAGAAATCCTCTCCATCCTTGACCACCACGGCTGGAACAAATTCGTTCTCACAAGTGCCTCGTACGGCACTGTGATTTCATCCCAACTCCTTCGGGATAACCGTATATCTCCACGCATCGGACCTACAATCCTGGTAGATCCAATCCCGTTCCTTCTCCATCTGCCGGATACCACGTACAACTTTACGCGTCGGAAGCCCAGGAGTGTGACGGAGATATTTCTGTATTACTTTGCTGCTACGGATATGGGTGCAGCACATACGCTATGTCGCCGGTTCTTCTGGAATGAATGTATTTTGTGGAAAGAAGATCTTATCAATGAGAAACGGCGGACTACTGTTATCCTTAGCGAGCGAGATATGGTTATCGATGCTCATGCTATTGGAGAGTATTTGACCCGAGATAGCAATCTCACGGCTATTGAAGATCGTGGGCGGGAGGATGGGGAGTGGAAGAGTAGATGGTGGACTGGTGGGGAATTGGATATCCTTTGGTTTGAAGGGATTGACCATGGGGAGATTCTGAATACCGCGAGATCCTGATCGAAGTTGCATTGAACTACTGCCGTGGAGAAAGTATGCCAGTCACAAGAAGGGATGCTGTGGGATAGAGTGGAATACATTCAGGGACGAATGATAGTACTGCGTTGCAACCCTCTCCGCAGAAACGATCCACCAAGTCGATTTGGTCCATTCCAGATGCCAGTGATCAATGAAGAAGATTCAGAACAAAGACCGAAACAAACTGCCAGTCCAGTTGCTTCCATGCCGCAGAATTTCGTGAGATCATACGATAATTTCAAACTATACAAACACAACATTGCATCCAGTGCAATCGGAGACGTCAGAGAGAAGAAAGTAGCGAAAAGAAAGGCTGTGTATCAACCTGTTGCAGGCGAATGCCGGGAAGATTGACGAAGAAACCCTGCCAGGAACCACCACCGGCAGTTTAAAGATTGCGTGGTGTTTGTGTTCCTACGCTCCCATAATTTGTCCCATCTCTAGCATCACCAGGTGGTCTCCACGCTCGACCAGTTGAAGGATCACTATGTGACGGATAGGACGTAGAAGGACTCCGACTTAACGAGCCTGGAGAAGATGGAGCGGACGAGCCTGGCGTTGTGCTGGCTGCAGCGGAAGAAACCCCGATAGCGCTGGAAAGACCGGAAGCTGCTACTGCTGCTGTTGGATTGCAGTGACCGCAGGTGAAGATGTTGAAGCCTCGGCCACCACAGCTAGTACAGATTGAACCTCTAAAAGCCCAGTGAGTATTTCCTGCGAGAGCAATGGGTTCAAAAGTGTCGTATCTACCTTGGAGCATTGCCAGCGCAGCCCCGGCATGTTATAACTGTTCGGCCGCCGATACAGGAGATATGGCCAGGGTCAAGGTGGAGACTGGAGAACTTCGAAGAGGTCATTGTGTTGATACGAAATGGTAGGGCGATACGGCAGAGTAGAACGTCTGCAGGAGGCTGAGGTAGAGAGGTAGCTTGAGAGAAATATGGCGAGATACGCAAGCTATCGTAGAATGTGCAGCGAAGATACAAGTAGATATTGTGTTCGTCCGTCTTTCCCGTTTGAATTGTTGATGATCGCGAATGGAAACGGGAGAGCAACGAGAAATCGTAGTCTTATGAATGTGCCTTTGATAAAGGCCAACAACGGAACCAACAGGAAAGAAGGCAACGTGTTGGAGTCAGCGATCTGACAAGGATAAAATCCTACCCAGTCCAGAGTGCAACGAGTCCGGAAATAGGGCAGACAAGGAGCGTGGACTCTTATACATGCGAGGAGGTGGTGGCACACGACCTGTCAAGGACCACCGGTTACATTCTCCGAACGATCAGGAGAGGGATCAACGAAACAAAAATTCGATGACTTCGAAGATCCTAGATGAACCGCGACTATTCGGCTGATCAGCAGGACAATGTATCGTAACGACTGGCGGGATAGAAGACCAGGGTCGAATCTTATCCAATGTGGAGGTCACTCGCCTTAGGACAGGCGACATAATTCCAGAATACGATCTACCAATGAGACCGAGAGGAGTAGATCTGGCATGTACAGAGAACGGCGCATGCACCATCTTGGGTTTAGCCCGGTCCCGAAGCTCAAGAGGGGTACATCGGAGGGGCGCAAGATGGCGTATTTAAATCTTAGACTAACGTATCCCAAGATGCAAATCCAGGGTTGCTGAAACGGCCCCAGCTTGCGGGGCCGGGCACTTGATTTTGTGGGCCATGGCGATCAAATTCGGCCGAATGAGCCACGGAGATGCCCCGATGACTCTCAAGTTCACAAGAGGGCCAAGGTTGAATAGCAGTTGCTACCATTCGACTGCAACGGTGTCCTGGGTTGGACGTCGGTTTTCAATGACGGCGGTTCGAGGCAACAAGAGGATTGGAATGAAGCAGGGATTGTCGAACGAGAATCGTTCAGAGACCGCGAATCAGAGACGGGCTTATTGTTGGGCAGGGCATCGCCGAGACTGGACTCGGTGTTGCCTAGGGGAAGATAACTCCCAGCCGCATGGCAGCCACCACAGCCTTGTGTTACGACAGGCGAACATGTATGATAGATATCCAGGGTCTTCGGGCCTTGACCGTATCACAATTGCACGTATATTAGCGAAAGTCACCCACCCAGGTGGGGGATTCAATTAGATGTCCTCGCTAGAGGTAGCGTGACTGAGATGGTCCATCCACGGATAGCTGCAGAAAGCCATGCGTGGATGATCTCATTTCCGAGACGTACGAACCACGCAGACGAAGCCGAGGAATAGATAATTCACATAATGATATTTGTCAGCTTGAGAGGCTGCATCCAAGAGTTTCATACCAAGACTTGCCCATTTAAGACAAGATATTCTTTGCATTCTGACGGGAGTTGGGGGTGGCGTTGCAGGAGCCGTCTATGATACGAATTCATGTTGGTAGTCAGATGGTCATCTGCATGCGGTAGAAGCAGAGGAAATGAGGTATTGAGCGCCCACTTCGAGTCTAAGATAGTAGATTCGTTGTGGACAAGCAGTGGGTGCTGGGGGCGGTGCCTTGTGCATGAAATTGTTGGAGTGCATGTGCCCTAGAAATGCACGCATTGCATAACATGAATCATGATAACTCTGCGGTGCCGTCTTAGAAAAGGTCTGTGTTGATGAGATATGCCCTTTCAATGGACACGAGATAGGCAATAACAAAAGGAACGTGATCATGGACAATCCTGATGCATAAGGGGCCCGTTCCAGAGCTCCGAGGGCAGACGTATTCCCCTGGCTTGAATCATGATGTGGGTCACCATAATTCCCATAGATAGGACGAGGGGGTATTAAACGGGCGAATGGCAGCGCCTGGAACACGTCAAAAAGCCAGTCCGAGAACCAATAGTATGTAATAATTACCACACCCTTCAAGAGAATGGCCAACAAGAAGTCATAGAGGGAAATGCAGACATCAGCCACGACTGTAAATTTTTGTCTCCTCAAGCAAGTATCCGTTCAGTAAGAGACCTCGGGGGACCGGAAACTTTTTTCCACTCTGGGATGGGATTGCAAGATGGGCATCAATTCTCCCATGTTTAGACTCAGGGTCAGCCTCGAGATGTGGTGGAGGCAAGGGGTTCCCTGACAGCCGTTGAGGTCCAGAGATGATCCATGATCCATCCACACAGGAGCTGAGGTGTCTGGGTGACGTATTGCAAGAGGTTTTATATTCTCCGCTCAGAACATGCGTGCAGCCACTCAGCACTAAGATACGTGCCTGGATTGTGGGACGGCAGATACTGTACATTCTCGTCGGTTCGTACGGAAGCGCCGGCCCTCGGGGATTGTTGCTGCATCAAAAGGTAGACAACACAAGCATCTTCGGGCGGGGTCTAACTGGGGCTTGTTCGAGTAAGTGTAGATCGGAGCGCTAACTAAGAGAGAGCTGCAGCCAGCCTTCTCCATCACGCGCTAGGCTCGGGATTTCGACGCGGGCTGGGGAAAGGGGCTTGACACCAGCGCTAGCAGACGTTCTTGGCTGTGGCCCTGGATCCACCACCATCGAAGAGGCTGACTGAGACTAGCGGGGTTGAAAGGAGCTTGTGAGGTTCTCGGTACACTTCCGTATCTCTCATTCTTTCAAGTTCCCCGTTTGATGGGACAGGGGACAGTGGATAGTGGCACCATCCTCGCCCAGGAAAGAAGAAAGGACAAGCTGGTTGCCGCGGAGTGGAAGACAGTTGCTAGTCAGCTGACATGAATCGGCAGGGAAGCCGCAGTTCAATTGACAAGGATTCCTTGGGATATTTCTGTAAATGGCGGCCTGGCCTTTTTTTTTTTTTCTTCTTCCACAGTCGATACCTCATACAGCGACATCCTAGAGTATCAGCCGGGCTGTCCAGGTTCGGGTTGATGGAAAAGCACCGTCGATGAGAGTTGATGAGCGAGAACAACGATGCCCTTTGGAAAATCGAAGCATCATTGCAACGAACAACACTCTCTAGACGAAAGACTCTGAACCATTCGGACGATCAGTCACGATGCATGACATCACAGTGCTCCTCTAATTTCAAACAAGCCCAGCGATAAAGGCCGGTACCTGGCAGCACCGAGCATCACCGAGACTGAGGGGCGTCACGCGAGGATGAGGGATGGCATGGCCTATTTTACAAGATGATACCGTGGTACGACGCTTTGCATGGAAATCAGGGAAAGGAAATTCAGGATAGGAGATTCATTCATTCTTGCGAGTCACTATCATCTGCGCAGTAATCCAAAGGGTAACGGGGGGTAGATATCATAAGCGACGCCGAGTAGAAGCCCAGAACAAGATCATGACCGCGAGGCCACAGCGATGTTAATGGACAGTTAAAGCAATGAAAAACAAAAACAGCTGTGTAAAAGGGAGAAACCAGAGTAGCCACCGAATCCAACGCACGAACTCCTAGTCCCGGCAACTCCAATCATCCCGTGACGCATACCCGATAGCAATCGTGCTATGGGTCAACACAATCACAGCGTGGACAGAAAACAAAAGAAAAGGAAAGAATGTCAGACCAGAAAAACTCCCGTCCATGTCATGGAAGTATAGTTAGTCTGCAATCACTGGAAATATTCAGCTGGGAGTGCAGCCAGAAGAGCAATGGTACCCAGACCACCCAGTAAGGCACTGATCACGGCGGTGGCCGTGTAGCTTGCGAGATGGTTGGAGGTATCGTGGGTAGCTTTGACTCGTTTATTAGGACGTTCGCCGTCAGAGCTCTCAGAAAGCGCAGAGCTGATCGCCTCGGCCAACTGGGACTGGGAGATTGTCTCCAGATCCAAATTTTCAGACGGTGGCACGATCGACTCGGGAATCTGAGCATCCTGAGACTCCATCTCAGCAGCATTTCGCTTGAGTGAAGCTGGGCTGGAAGATTCAGTCACCACTTCCTCTTTCAAAGACGCGTCTTTCGCTGTGGAGTCACTGGGGCCTGCAAAGGGTCCATCTTGGTAATTGTTGAGCACGTCACGAATGCTCAAGCGACCAAAACGCTGGGAACTATCTTCTTCCTCAC
This sequence comes from Penicillium goetzii, assembly GCA_037043885.1. Taxonomy (NCBI): domain Eukaryota; kingdom Fungi; phylum Ascomycota; class Eurotiomycetes; order Eurotiales; family Aspergillaceae; genus Penicillium; species Penicillium goetzii. Next base: position 129,386 of record JAWLST010000075.1, on the reverse strand, counting down.
GTTTGTGTTCCAGCACGGGAGTAATGGGAGTCAGAGGGAAGTGGGTGGGGAAGATGATATGCTGGTGCTGCACTGAGGTTGGAGCTTGCTCTTGAACCTCAACCTTGAAGTACGGCTTGGGGACCACACTAGCGGTGGTAAAGTTCTGGATAGACTCGTTGAAAGATGGGGGTGCCACGTTGTCATTGTGGGCCAGCATGCTCGGGTCGATACACTCTTCCTCATCCTCATCCTGGCCGACTGAGTATTCGTCATCGTAAAGGGCATCAGACTCAACATCAGAGTCATCTTCCGAGCCTGAATTGTCATCGTCGCTGAGTGGAATGGGGAGATCTAGATAATCAAAGTGTTCCGCTTCCTCTCCATCATCGCTGACCTGACTGAAGGAGGAAGGGTCAGAGTCGAATTCCGAATCCTCTCCATTGCTCGACTCCGAGTACTCTTCATGTGGATCCTCGATGGGGAACACCTCCTCACAGCCAGAATCATGGGGTCCGGAGTTCAAAGACAACTCGTGTCTGTGTGGGGCCTCGTAGTCGTCCTGGTTGCTTTCGTCATAGAGAACTGTGATATCCCCATCGCCGACTTTGAAGGGGCCAATTTGGTTGACCTTCATCTCCCCCGCGTCACTCTCGTCGTCATCTGGAACACAAAATGTGTTGGTAGAAGAGCTGGGACGAAGCTCGGATGCTGGTTTGGATTCGAACGTGGTCGGTTCTGGTTCAGCGGTGTTGTTGTATAGCATGTCCGATGGATCGCACGAGTAGATGTCAAGATCAGTGGTGGGCGTGGACTCGGACCACGTAACGTTGCAGCGGACACTCAAAGCCGGAAACTCTTCTATGAGAAGTGTTAGTCGATCATGGTTGTCAAGAGCAGGATGAGGGTAACTATGACGCACCGTCACCACGGTCGACATCGATACCGAACCGTAAGATGTCTCCGCTAAGCAATGGGGTATCCTCGCCGGTGATGAGCTTGACGTTGTTCAGCCACGTTCCATGGGTCGACCCAAAATCGCGAATATAGATCATCTTCTGTGAGAATCCTTGCTCAGCATAATCCATCGGGTCGGGCAACAAGCAATATGGCGGGTAAGGTGATGATACCTCTTTGTTCATGTTGAAGCCCAACTCAGCATGATCGCGAGACATCACCCGAGAGTCGAACCACCCATTATCTTTGGCTGGAGTGCGGTTCTTAACCTCACGTTTGGAAGACCGGCCGATCTCGAAAACAGGGTTGCGGTTGGAGAGGGTGAAGCTACGAGTGATCGAGGATTCGGGGCCCAAGGGGCTGATAGGGCTGAGAACGACCGACGCTGTAGGAAGGGCCATGTTAGTTCGGGCGCAACTTTCTAGACAGGGGGATACGTGTATATGCTCGCGATACATACCTTGAGCCTCAGACATGGTGACTCAGGAGGACCGTAGTAACCGGAAGCTCCAGTTTCATATGGTATTTAAAAGGCGAGAAACCAAGAGCTTGGCTGTCAGAGATACTGTGATCTATTAGGCCCGAGGAGTCAGCGGACTGAGCGAGACACGTTCAACGGTCAGAGTAAGTCGGTGAAGCCACCAGGCTGCAGCAGCTGCAAGGTAAGCAAAACGGCGGGGGGCAGAAGCAAGCTTACCGGATATCACCGGTCCAGATGAACAAAGAGGGCCGAGGATTTGCCCGAGCTGATATTAAGAAGAATATCAAAGCTGCGGCAGGATATGGATGAAGGTGGAGAGGGAAGGTGGGAGGTTGAAAGGTGGGAGCGGAAGGTGAGAGGGAAGAGGGGTAGATGATGATGAATCAGAATCAGGTTGAGGTCAAGGCTTCTAAGAAGATTGGGGCCCGGCCCTATGGGGATCCTTGGACCAGCAGGCACGGAACCACTGGTGAGGAAAGTGATCGGAGACACTTCCTTTCCCTTGTTGGGTAAAACGGCAACTCTAAGAGGTTTAACGAGAAGGCCGATAAGCGTTTAGTGGTTGATCATGTTTAGTGAGGAAGGAAGTACCAACTACTACTTAGTAGAGTACTAGGAAGTATAGTTAGCACTTAGCAGTACATAGTTCGGTCGGGTGGGGCAATCATCGTTCTTATCGTTCTTATCCTCCTTATCCCCGCTTTGACGGTAATCGCCAAGTGGAGACTGCCCCAGACTAGTCTAGTGACTACGAGTACGAGGAGTAGAGTAAGGGGTATCAATGTCACTACTGTATCTACGATTAAACTCCATACTATCGCAATTTATATCATATTACTAGATGCTACGTCCGGAAGTATAAAGTAACCGCCCGACATAGTCCACATAGTCTAGGTAGCTATACAGCCACTGCACTCTTGATACGCATCTGTATATCAAAGGACATCATCACATTCACCTCTATGGTACATAGATTAATCGCCACATGTTCTTAACCCAATGCAAAAGTTGGCCTGAAATCCCGTGCTAGCCCAAACATCCCGGTTCGCACTCTCTTGGGTATCTCTGCCCGGTGTCCCACAAAAGATAAAAAGGATCAAAAATAAACGACATGGTGGTAAGAGGGAATATGTCGGAGACAGGAGGGTACTAAATACAGGGAGGAGAAAAAACCGCTGGTCGGGACAACCGTGGAGTCAAGCCGAAGAGAGAAGACCAAGGACCGAAGACCGGGATCGAAAGGGGGGTAAATTAGACAGGCACCCGACTCCAGATCCGGGAGACGACGAAACGAAGCGAAAGAAGAGGGAAGATTGGAGGCGTGACAACGATGGGAAAAACACACAAACCACAAATAACCAGACAGATCATGTTGCTTTTACATGCCAGGGGGGGCGCCACCCATGGCACCCATGGCGTTCAGGCGAGCAGCCAGCTGAGGGTACTTCTCCTGGACCTCCAGCTGGGTGCGGGTGGCCTCGGCATAGGAAATGGCGTTGACGATCTCGGCCTCGGTGCGGGCGAGCTCGGCGGCCCGCTCGAAGTACTTGAGGGCCTGCGAGACCTTGCCCTGCTGCAGGAGCAGCTGGGCCATGGTGCCAACGGCAATATCACACTCGGGGTCAACTGTTTCAAGAATTAGTACTAAAGAAGGCGCGCAATAGGCTTCTAAACTCACTGATAAGCGCCTTCTGGCACAGGTTCTCGGCCTCCTGGAAGTCTTGCTTCCACTGGAAGAGGGCCAGAGCCTTGTTGATCAGGGGCAAGACGTTGATACCCATGGGCTTGCTCAGCTTCTCCATCTCAACAGCCTTGTCGAATTTCTCAATAGCCTCGGGGTAGTTCTGCTGGTCGAGGAGAAGCTCGCCGTAGTAGTTGTAGACATCGGGAACCTCCTCGAAGTTCTTCACCGAGCGGCGGAAAGTGGCCATAGCCGAGGCAACGGAGCCCATCTTGTACTGGGTCACACCAAGCTGAATGTGAGAGTAGATGAAAGACCGGTCGAGGTCGATGGACTTCTGGTAGTCCTTGGCGGCCTCGGCAAACTCACCCAGGATGAAGTGGAGCTGGGCGCGGTGGTAGTAGATGTCGGGGTCATCCTTGTTGTGGGTGATGGCGAGCTCGAAGTCATCCGCAGCGGCATCCTTGTTTCCTAATAAACAATCAGCAAAAAAGGTCAAGTGTGGGGTTCTCTCAAAAGAAGCTTACCGAGCTCAAGGTGCAAGCTAGCACGCTTGATGTAACTTTGGACCAGGGAGGGCTGGAGCTCCACACTCTTGTCCAGACCTTCCAACGCACCGGCGGCGTTACCACCGAGATATGTGAAAGTGGCCTTCATGTTAAGAGCCAAAGCCTCGAATTCACCGAGATCGCCAACCTCGAGCGCCTTTTCGAAAGCAGCAGCGGCCTCCTCGTAACCATCGCCGGTCTTCTTGCCCATGGCAATCAGACCCTTGCGCAGCAGTCCCTTGCCAGAATCCTCGCTCAACTCAACGGACTCCTCCAGGCCCTCGGGAAGCGCCTGGGAGCGGAAGCTCTGCAGGTAGTTGGAAACGAAGGTAGCGCTGGGCAGCTTCTTGGTACGGGCATCGAGAATAGCCTTGCTCTTCTGCTCGGCAACCTTCTTCAGCAGACGCTCGAGAGCGTTGCGGCTGACATCGTTGGAGAACCCATCGATGATGCAGCTGGCAGTGAAGTCGAGGAGAGCCTCGCTGAACTTGCCCAAGTGCTCATAGGCAATGGCTCTCCGGTTCAGAGCCTTCACGTACTCGCTGTCCATCGCGATTGCGGCGCTGGTGTCCTCCACAACCTTTTCCCACTCAGACAGAACATTGTAGCAAGCGGCGCGGTTCGAGTAGAAGACGGGGTCGGGCTTGCAGATGATGGCCTTTCCGTACAGGTCAATGGCACTGTTGTAGTCCTTGGAGCCGTAAGCCTTGTTACCGGCGGCCTTCAGCTTGGCGGCGTATTCCTTCCGGGTCTTCCAAGGAGTGGGTTAGTAACTATCCCGCAATTCACAACTTTCAATTGAAAGGGGCCAACCATACCTCCTCAGAAAGCTGACCCACAGTAGCCTCATCGACCTCAGGCAGTTCCTCAGCAGGCTCCTCGGCCTTCTTGGCCGCAGGCTCTATGATCATGTCAGTCGCGGTCCAGCCATCGTGTTAGGACCAACTGGTAGATGACAAACCTTCCTGGACCGAGGCGGCCTTGGTTTTCTTCTCTTCCTCAGCCTTCTTCTTCTCTTTCCGTCGTTGGTTCTTGCTCTTCTTCGGGGCGGAGGGAGTGGATGAAGCGCTCGACTTGCTGGAGTCGGACAAGTAGTAGACAACACCGGCGCCAGTCACGACGACGGCGACACCGGCAATGGTGTAGACAACAGCCTTGTTCTCCGACACCCAGTTCGAGATGCGATCCCAAACCGAAGATGAGGTCGCGGCAGGAAGCGACGAGGTGTCCAGCACCACGTTCTGCGTGGGCGTGGGCAATGGCGACTCGCTGGACATGATGTGTTATAGGAACCGGACACGGCGACCAATGCTGTGAGAGTCCTTTTTCTAGACGCGGTCAGCACGGAAGGAGTCAAAGGGAGCAATGCGCTGATGGAAAGGCAAAGTCACAACACGAGAAACGTACCAGTCCTTGGCCAGAAGGCGGGAAGTGTGAGATAGGGAGGAATGACGGAAGCTTGGAGGAAAAGTCGAGAGTTCGACCAGTCGGCACGGGCCAATCACGCGCTCCGCAACGGTAACACTTCGCCGTAGCTTCTCCACATCACCACTTCGCATAACCCAGTTTGCCCGAAAAAAAGCGATGGAATCGCTCGTTGCCGTGCATTGTTGATGTTGATTCAACTTCAATCCGTGCTCAATCGGGTAGCATCTTGTTTCAAGACGCTAGAAACAGCGCTGGACTGAGCTCGTGTGCCGCGCCGACTCCCGTGGATGACGCAGCTCACGACTAACGTCAGGATAGAACGAATCCCCGAGAACAAGGCCTTGAAGACACGCGATAATGGCTTCAACTACACTTTCACCTGCTACGCCGTCCTTTCAGATTATTTCATCCCTCCGATATGATCCCGACCTTCCGAGGGTGACCTCTCACGATGTGAATGATGCGAGCTATCCAGCGCCAGCGCACTCGCCTTATTACCTCCTCTCCTACCACCGAGACCGGCTGATCAATGCTGCGCGTCATTTCGAATGGGACAGTGCGCTAGCATTTCTACGACAAGATCTAAACCATTTTGAGAAATTTCTCGATGGCTCAATACCCGACAGGGAGAAGCCATGGCGGTTGAGAATCGCGGTGGACAGTAATGGCAAGGGCTCAGTCGAGGTCAATCCTACTGTAGCGATAGACCCATTGAACCTATTGATTCCTTCCCTCCACACCGGCCCACAATCGACTATCTGGAAGGTATATGTTGATTCACAACCAATCACTCCATGTGGCTTCACGACACACAAGACCACCGCTCGAGACGACTATACAGCCGCTCGCACGCGGGCGGGAATCGTCTCTCCGACAGAGACATCTGAGGTTCTAGTAGTCAACCCAGACGGAGAGATTATGGAAGGAAGTATCACCACACCCTACTTTCGACGGCGGCCTGTGGTGAAGGACACGGTCACGACTGAGCCAGTTTGGGTCACTCCACCATTGACAAGTGGTGGCAATGCAGGCACAAGTAGAAGATATGCCTTGACTCAGGGATTCTGTGTGGAACAAGTGATCACCAAGGCAGACCTGGTAGACGGTGAGGAGTGCTGGCTCAGCAATGGAGTACGTGGGTTCATGCGAGGCGTGGTCGTTTTGAATCGATAAATACCTCCCAGGATCGTCTCAGCCATGCCACGATGTGACGATGACAGCTATATATACCCAATCCACATAACGCAGTATTTGCATCCAATCCTCTATCATTCATAGGCATGGAGTTCCTAGAAAATATTGCAAATATAGCTAATGGAGAAAATCATGGGATTGAATGAGGTATGCAGGTGGGTTTTGATTTTGAGATCATAGTTTAGACATTTCTCGCTTCACCTGGGGCTTTATTTCTTCTCAGCAACCACCGGGTTGGGGTTGCCCTTCCACTCCAAAGGACGCGGGCGCATGTACTCGGCCACAATCTCATCAGTGACCTGAGCCCGGCGCTCTTGGAATGCCTTCACGTACGTCTGCAGCTCTGCAATACAGAGCTGCTTCAATTCACCCGTAAGCATCTCACCCTTCTCATAAGCGGCGCGAATGCGCTCAAGCTCCTCATCATCCTCAAGGAAGAAGGTCAGGTACTGGAAGGGCACATCAACCTTGGTGTTACCGCCCAGCTCGCGGTGAAGCTCCGTGGTCTCCTGGCCACCGGAGAACGCATACTTGTTGATCTTGTTCTTGATCTTATTGGGGGTATCGTTCATGAAGATAGCGGATGTTTCCACACTGGCGGACATCTTAGACCCAGGACCCTGGAGAGCGGGCAGGAAGACAGCGTGGATGAGCGAAGGCTTCTTATACTTCATCTTCTCGGCGTGTTCGCGGCATTGGCGGAAGTAGGGATCCTGGTCAATGGCGCAGGGGATCAAGCAGGGAATTGAGGAGACCTTCTTGCGGTCGGTGCCGAAGATCTGAGGGAAACTGGTCGCGAACGCAGTCGCGGACTGGGTGGCGCAGAAGTGGAACTCTCCGATGTTGTTGCTGTCGTTGAAGCCAAAGGTGCCTCGCACTTGGTTGATTGTGATGCGCTTGGCCATTCTGCAAATGTTCTCATAGAATGCGCCACCAACGAAGTCAAAGTCGCTGAAGATGAATGTCTTCTTCATGTCGAATCCGACAGCAATGATATCCTTCGCATTGGCCTTGGTGAAGCGCTTGGCGTCCTCGATCTCGATCTTCTGGGAATGCATATACTTCTCGTCGTCGGTCATCATGATCACAAGGGGAACGTCGAATACATCTTGCAGCCACCTAATTGCCGCAAAATCAAATCAGTACTGCAATTATATGCCGCGCGACCAAGGGGGCTCATACTTGGTGAACTCGAACGGAACAGTGTGTCCCACGTGCATGCTGTCACTGCTAGGTCCACGTCCAGTGTAGAGATAGAAAGGTTGACCCTTCTCATGGCGATCCAAGATCTTGCCCAGCTCGCGGTGACTGAACACAACGCCGCGGCGCATGAAACGGTGTGGGCGGTGGCCGGTCACCTTCTCGAAGCGCTCGAGCAGGTCTGGGGTGAGAGGAGTGGCGCCAAACTCGCGGACAAGCTTGTCGTAGTCGACGGGCAGGAGCTTGCCAGTCTCATCGACACCGCCAGACACATCGAAGGGAGTGATGACCTGGCCGACAGCCTTTGAGGCGGGCGCCTGTTCGGCGAGGCTCAGCGTGGTGAGCGCTGGAGGTTGTCCTGGTTCGTCCGCCATGGTGTGAGCTTGTCAAGGACTCTGTAAAGTCAATCAGTTATTCAAGTCTTCGATTTGAGGAGATTGAATTCGTACTCTGCGCTTTTATGGGCTGCTTGCGATGACAATCTACAATTCTTTGGCGGGGGAATTTCTGCCCCTCGGCGATGAGTCAGACCCACCTCGCTATCAAGGGATACACCATGATTGGTGGTTCCTGGTCAATCTCACGTGATTATCTATAGATATTGAATTTGTTGCAGTGCTCTTGAAAGAAACAGAGAAGGGTAGACTAATAATGACAAAATAGGCTTAATCACATCGTCAAGGAACAATATGAAGTTCCAGGGAATCGTAACGAGGTAGGACGTCGATGGGTTGCTACTTGATTCAGGTATAAGGGAGCTCAGTTACATGGATCGTTAGATGCAACGGATCTTGTTCATGCTAAGATAGTTCATTTCCATCGGAAACCCGATATCTATACACACAAATAAAATCCCAGGGCCTCCCATTGACGCAAGGGTATCGCTATGCTCATAAAATCAAACACAAGAAAGCAAACAAACCACCAACCCCTTAGATGCTTTTTTGGAATATCGAGACACTGTTAAGCCTCAGGCAATCTACTTGCGGAAGGTCAAAGACTTTCCAGCATCGTTCCGCTTCTGCTTGCGTGCACCTGAAGGAGCTTCCAATGCCTTGGCGTAGGGGTTGAATGGCTTCTTCCTCTGTTGCACGCTTGGCGCAGCTGTAGGGGCCTTGTTGAGGATTGAGTCCGCGGTAGTATAGTCAAAGGGAGTCGAGTCAGCCTCAGATTGAGAGGCAGACTGGGCAGCCTTCTTGGCTTTCTTCTTCTCCTTGCGTAGTTTCTTGCGTTGCTTGGCGGTCAGCTCCGATTCGTCGCTTGGTCCAGCCAAGATATCGGGCGTAGACACTTCTTCCTCAGGGGTGTCAACCGGAGCGGCCTTTCGCTTGCGTGGACCACCAAGGTCTTTCACAGTGAAATACTTGGGCTCTTCGGGGGCCGGAGCGGGAGCAGGAGCCGCTTTGGGAGCCGGAGAGGTTTGGGTATTTGCCGTGACGCCAAGTTCCTCACGAGCTTGAGAAACGGTAGTAGGCATTGGCGGCAAAGGGAGAGAAAGTCGGAGAGCTTCCAGTGATGCAACAGCAGAGTATGATACCGGGGCAGATGGCTCTTGAAGTTGCAGGACATCGCCCCAGAACTGGGAAGTCTCGTAACGCTCAGCAATAGGGAAGTCGACATCTTCCATATCAACAGCCACGGCCGTTGGAAGAGTCTTGGGTGGCGGTGCAATATCGCGCCATTCCGGACCTGTGGCCCCAGCAGCCTTTGCCTCCTTGATTGTGTCAAGCAGATCCCCAGCTCGATCCTTGGTAAGAGGGGTCATGGGCGAGAGGGTCCGCAACAGAGTCCCCATGTCAAGGGGCATGACTTGAGCAAGCTTGAAAAGCATGTGCTTGGGGAAGACGCATTGCCAGCCTTCATCCGCGGCACGTGCTACCTCATCACGCCACTGGTGGATGGCCTTGAAGACGGCAAATTGCTCTTTGGAAAGCGCCCCGCCTGGGTTTCTGGAAAGCAGATCGTACCAGCCCCCAGCACCTTGTCCTTTCTCCGCATCGTAGACAGGACGTTCGTATCTCTGCAGGGCCTCATTCTTTGAGCGGTCCTGGACGTAATCGATGAGACTTTCTTCCGGGGTGGATGCCTCGATTAGTGCGTTCCGCATACAATCATAGATATACAGGAGATAGTGAGTATCGGATCGGGCATAGTCAAACATGCCAGATGGAAGTGGACGAACACGCCAATCCGCCATCTGATACCGCTTGTCGGCTTCAAAGTCAACAAACTTCTTAAGCAGGTACTTTAAGCTCCTCTTGGGGTATCCCAGTGCAGACGCGGCATGGAAGGTATCGAACATGCCAACCACGTACAATCCCAGATCACGCTGCAACCAGATAATATCCATGGTGGATCCGTGCAGAACCTTCAGGATCTTGGGGTCCGCGAAAACTTCGTTAAGCATCTGGAGCTGTTCTCTCCACGGCTTGAGGGTATCAACCACCCAGTCCTTATCCCGTGTGCTGATTTGCATCAAGGACACAAGGCCATGGTATGAGTGTACATCATGGTGTTCCAGATCAATCGCAATCTCCTTTGCCTGCTTAAGCTCTTCAAGCATCTTCTTGACTCCATCCAATGTGTCAACAAACGTAGCGGTCGTACCCTCGAATGAGAGGAAGTTGATCGGAGGGGACGTCTGGTAAACAGACTTCGGGTACTGCGCATTGCGGATCTCGGTCTCGTATGGATGGGGGTACGCAGTTGCACCACCGATTTCCCGTTGCGTCAGAGACTGTTCGAGTGGAATGGAGGCATGAGGCTTGGTCTTGAGAAGAGGATGGAAAGGGCCCAAGTCGGAGTTATCGGGCTTGTGATCGAACAACAACTGTGGCTTAGGAATTTTCGATGGTCCGTAGTCGTAGGTGGTTGGGAATTTGGGTGCTTTTCTGACCACTGGGGCCTGTTCTTCTTGTGAAGGGCTCAATTTCTTGATCACGCCCGTGAACTCATCCAAACAAGCATCGGCTTTTTCGAGAAGCGAATCGATCACGTCCACCACACCACGCCAATTATCCTCGAGCGAATCTTCTGTGTCGAGTGACGGCGCATCAACGTCGGTCCCGGCGGTAGCAGCCTTGAGCACAGCAGACGTCAGCGCAAGAATCCGCTCGCTCTGCTCGTCAAGCGACGCTGTGAAGTCTGAACTCGAGGTACGGTGGAAGTTCAGGTCCTCCGACGACAGCTGACCAACAGTACGGGTCACCTGCACCAAAGCGGCGGACACTTTAGCCTGAAACGGGGCGAGCTCTGCGGAATCCATGGCTAGCAGAGCTAAAAAGCCGTTGTACTATAGATGTCGAATGAGAGAGTCGGAGCTGCGAAGAAAAAAAAGTGGAAGCATGAAGAGTTGCGCACTGACCGCCTGCCGAAAGGAGGTGGGCTGCTGGGGGTGTTTAATTGGCCACCTCCGAGTCTCCGCGGCGACTTTCTCTTCCTGCTGAGTTTCCAACACTTTAACATATCCAAACTTACAAAGAGTTTGTTCACCTTGAAGCAAGTCAATTACAACTTGTTGGAATTTGTCGATATCTTTATACACACCTTAATTCTCAACTTCTCATAATGGCCGCCTCGATCGCCCCCGAATGCAACGACATCAAAGAGTAAGTTCCATGTCGCTCTTCCGGTTTCTACACTACCTGGCCAGGAAAGACACAGAGCATTGACACGGAAGGCATATAGGAAATATGACACCTGCTTTTTGAAGTGGTATAGTGAGAGTCAGTCTCTGCTATCTTGATTATTTAATCCTGGCACGCAGCAAATGGAGCTGACAACGAGACAGAATATCTTCGAGGCAACACCTCATCAAACGACTGCGAGGAGCTGTTCAAGAAGTACAAAACGTGCCTGCATGTACGTGACTCTTCCGAAAAATGGATTTTAAATGAACATCTCAGGCTAACTATATTGTCCTAACGTATAGAAATCTCTCAAAGAGAAAGGCATTGACACAATGCTCGATGACGCTCGGAAAAGCAGCAGTGAGACTGACGCCGAGTTTCTCAAAAAATCATGAGACTTGACTATTCTCTACCTTCTCATCTCTCCTCCATGCATTTTCTGTGGTTACTTCTCGTTCATTTCTTGACAGCGAGGACAATGTTTAATATACTTGGGCGCAAACGGCAACGGGTGCATGTTATATATAGGCGAGCGTGATCTCTCTTCTCTGCATACCATCAAAACTAGATGTATCAAAATGACCTACTCGACTATTCAGCCAATTGTGTGAGCTCTAAGGATGCCCAAGGCAATAGAATTACCCGGATAATATATCGAGTCACAAGTTCATACCTAATCTAGGTTGCATACCCATTTTCTTACTCCGAATCGATTACCTTTACTCTACTGGTTCGTGACACTTACCTCTCTAGAAACAGCCAACCGCCTGATTGACCAGATCTTCCATGAGTGCAATTAAGAACTGGAGAACCGAGGCGTAGTGGGAGCGATTATGTGGCTTACTACGCCTTCTATTGTTACCTACGTATTTCTCCAGTCCCGAATGGCTTTATTCTTCTTTGAAACAATACGGTACCTTAAGAAATGGGGTTATGTTATGATAACAGACGAAGACCTGATAACAGACGAGGACCACCGAGAAGCGATTGATATGATAAACAATAGAAACAATATTGTAAGGCAAAGTGCTTCTTCCATTTAGGCTTGGATGGAGCGAGCATAGACGTCTTTTATGAACCGACTAGTCACCCGATTACACTGATTAAGTCCAGTAAGTAGGTCACTGAGTCTGAGCGGGGACTGACATTTACTGGATGAGTCTGACTTTGAGCGCCCAGCAGCGGCAGTTTAGAAAGGAGAGCCCCACCCGGCAGAGGGCATAGGTATGGCATATAAAGAGACCTATCTAGCACCTAGGTACCTAGGTAATCGATTGATTATGCGCGGGGGGGGGGGGGGGGGGATCCCAAGAAAGTCTTCAACATGTGATATGCCAAAAGGCGGAAATTCATTAGAATCAAAAGCGATTACGATCTATATACTAGGGTATTATTCTAAACACTTAACATCACCGATGCCCCCGTCGACGGATATCGCCCTGCCCGAAGTTAGGTGGGACCTTTGGAACCGGATTACCCAAGGCCCCCATTCCCCCGACGGAGCCAGAACTTCCGCTCCCATTCCCACCTTTCTTGGGCTGAGTCAACATTGACCATACCTCGGCCATGCCTGCACGCCGCGCTGGCAGCATGCTATATTGCATGCTGTACAGGTTGCGGCGATGGATGGGCGGGACGAAGCGGCCTGTCATGAGACGGAATATGACACGGGGTGCTAGGTAGTGCTTGCGGAGTCGGTGGCCAAGTTGGAAGTATTGGTCGAACATGGCGCGGAGTGGGAGGGGGATGGACTAAAGATAGAGTGTCAGTGGGGGTATCCGTGAAAGTGATGTTTATGATTAGACAAACCTCGAGGTGGATGTAAGACACAGCTGGGGAGTCTGCATCATTGGAACCTTTCGTCACTGCATCCCGGAGTTCAAACCGGATGCCGCCAGGTAGTCGTCTCGAGTCTTTCACACGCAACATCAACGCAAAGAGCGGGAAATGATTCAAAAAGGCCAGACAGGTATCGAAGCCGGCCTTCATCGAGATGATCAACATCCGAGCCGATGCGAATGTCAGGTAAAAGACAATGACGGTAGGAAGAAGGAAGAAAAGGACAGTAAACAATATGGTGCCAAGCAAGAGCTGGTCGAGGTCGTAATCGCATGAGTCTATCCGGTTGCGCAAGACGTTGCGCTTTTTTCCACGGAAGAGATGGAACAGAGAGATGATGATGGTAAGTTGCCAGTTGAAGATTCTAGCAGAGGCAATGTAGAAGGAGTAGATGTGGACGGTTAGAATCGAAAGAAGGTCGGAGAATAAGGCGATAGGCATGCTGGCGCCGGCGAAACTGGAGCAACCCACGATGTAGATAACATGTGGGAGGTATGGCTGTAGATTGGCGATGCACGCGGCCCAGTTTTCAATGACCCACAGGAACAAGTCACCAAGGAATGCCGCGAGCTCGTTGTTCAACTTCAATCCAGCTGGCCAATCCATCAACCATGAAATGGTGCGTTGCAGGCCTTCCACAGTCCACCCCGTCAGGACGGTATTGATTTGGGATGCTACCCAGTTTGCATTGTCGATGATGTAGGACCCGAGAGCAATGCCGATGATCACATCGTTGGCGACGAGCCACAAGCTGTTGTAGAACCGAATATAATCCGGGTGGCTAGTCGTCACACTTTCCCAATTGTCTTTTCGTTGGCGAAGTTTGACATACTGAATAGGCCAGTAACAGAACTGTTGCAATCGTATATCCACTTGTTGGGCAGTCGCAGAGATATCTTTGAGAGCAGCGGCATCCGGTCGAGCTCGCCATTCGAGGACCTGCAGGACGATCTCTGCGACGGATCGGTGACCCACAAGACCTATAACAAAGACTCTGGTGATGACGGGCCAGATCCATTGCCAAAAGACGTGAGCTAGGCAGAGGACAACAAATCCCCATAATGTCGTGGCAGACTCCACAACCCGTTCTCCAACACTCATACTCCGCTTGGCACGAATTCCAATGAGGTGAGTATTCTTATGCATCAGCTGTGCCATCTCATAGGCGCAATTGACTTGGTTGATGATCAGCGGAAGTGCCTGTTCCTTCTGCGAAGGCGCATGCTTAACAACCGTGTGAAACTTGAGTTTCTCAACCAGCACCCGGCCTTGCGCTTTTTCCTTCTCCTCTTCCGACTCAATCTTATCCGAGACCGGTCCAAACTTTTCTGACGCTGCTACCTTGTCACCCAATGCCAGCGATATGGGATTCAAAGACATGTACTCCATCCGGGTCGGGTGCGGACGATCATACATAATGACCTGAACCGACAAATTCGTCCCTGGAGGACAGTATATTTGTGGGACCTTGGACGTGGATCGCGTGTTCACGCATAGATGAGAGGGATTGAACGAGGTCGGAGGTGACTGCGGATTTGTCGAACCGAGGACGTGCATCTGGGATCGGCCGCACAAGGTAAAGATGCGAACAATTGGATGTGGGCTGTTCCGAAAGAGGATACCGGCGCGGAGCGCATTGTCGACATTGCGTGGCTATTTCGTGGAGAAGGTGCAATCAGCATGCCGTTGCGCGAGGCCATATACCCCGTCCACCGATAAACTACTCACCTCGACATCTTCCAACACCGTGAGCACGAAGAGATCTAGCTCGGAGTTGCGCCATCCAACAATCACTCCCGGCGACGAGGATCGCGGGAGATCATATGGCCAGAATACCCGCAATAGCCCATCACTCATGAGCATATTGTCATCCTTCTCGGACCCTTAGAACGAGCCTCGGCGGCGCAGCTGTTCTCGCGCGGAGACACCGAGATTCACGTGGCGCGGGTGCTAAAAGAACAACCAATGTATTAGCACGTATTCATAGTAGTCCGCAGTTCGAGCGCTTCGGGCTGAGCTTACCAGAGTCCCCTCTCTTGACGCCAAATGATTAATTGGCAGAACCAAGAGGAAGAAAAAGACGGAGAGAAACAAAAATCCCTTCAACGTCCTTGTCTATAGCCAACCAGAGCGAAAACAAGCGTCAGCAACAACTCCACAGTCCCGCGCATCGGAGTCCCCAGTAGTCAACGGAGGGAGGGGTGTATCCTCTCCTCTCCTCACCACCAGCAACAAAACATACCACAACGCCGTGGTCCCACGCAAAAATAGCCAATTCGTACAGGCGGGTTACAAGGTCCCACCGGGCGGTGATGTATCCCGCGACAAAGATCCCAAGGGTGAGGATGGAAAAGGGGTGCATGAATCAGGGTGGTTCAAGCGGTTCCGCGGTTTAGTTGGCGCGCATAGCTGGAGGGGGCAAGATTGAGGGAGGGGCTTTTTTGCCAGGAGAAAAGATCGAAGGGGAGGTCAGTGGCAATGGACTGAGGAGGATGAAGGTCTTGGAGGATTCATGAACGAGAGAATGAAGAATAATACAAGCTTTGGACAAGCCGCCCGCTCTGGTTACTCCGAGGCGCGGTTGGCGTCTAGACCAGTAAGGTTAATCCACGTGACTGTCCCTGATCTACAGCTAGTTGTTGGCAGCTACAAGTCACTAGGGTAATCGGTCAGTGAGCACTTATTTACTTTTGCATCAATTGATCAATTGAAGTACAGATAAGACAATTGTTCCCGAAATTTATTTAAAAACAAGTCCTCGTCAAATGCATTTCCCTGAAAACCCCAGTCCCAGACACCAAACTCCATGACAAAACCTCAACCCTCATCCATTACCTATTCGTATCGCTAAAGAGCCTTGATACCCTGGAAGACCTTATTCGCCTGCAACTTCTCATCTCCCTTGACAAGATCGCGCATCATCTGGCGCTTCTGCTCAGGCGAAAGGTCTTTCCCTTCGATCTCGGACTTCCACTTCAACAACATCTCCTTCAGGAGGGCACTGCCTTCTTCCACCTCCTCTTGGGAGTACTTATCCAATGAGGGAGTCGGCTGCTGCTGTTGCTCTGAAGACTCGGCAGTTGAAAAGTCTTCCAATTCCTCGGCCTTTTGGCGGGCCATGTTGACAACCTTTTCGGGGAACCGGACAAGCTCGGCGACATGGATACCGAATGATTGATCGCAGATACCGGGTTCAACACGATACAGCAATGTGACTTGCCGCTTCTTCTTTTCGGCGCCGTCGTCAACATCGCCTTCAGTTCCGTCACCGATAAATGCCACGACGTGGAGGTTCTTCACGGCCTTTTGGTACCGGTCTGCCAACGCGGTCAATTCGTGGAAATGGGTCGCGAAGAGACCGAAGCAACGAATCTCGGTAACGATGTGCTCTGAGATAGCCCAGGCCAGGCCGAACCCATCGTAGGTACTAGTTCCACGACCGAGCTCGTCGATGATAATCAAAGACTCTGAGGTGGCAGACTTAAGAATGTTGGCCGTCTCGAGCATCTCCGCCATGAACGTGGACACACCCTTGAGCTGCGAGTCACTGGCACCAACTCGAGCAAGGATGCAGTCGAAGATTGTCAATTCTGCTTCGGTGCAGGGCACGAAGCAGCCAGTCTGGGCCATGAGTGCAATGACACCGATTTGGCGGATGTACGTAGATTTACCACCCATGTTGGGGCCGGTAATAATGAGGAAGGAGGATTCGTCACGAATCAAAGAGACATCGTTGGTGATGAAGGAGATATCGTCTTGCATTTCCATGCATGGGTGACGGGCTTCCTTGAGGACAGTGTTACCTGTGCCCCGAGGGTGCATCTTGGGCCGAACGTATCCGGCAGGCGCATGCACTGCTGCATGTGCGAAGGCCACGATAACATCCAGGTGTGCCAGAACACCGGCAAGCTGCTCCAAGACAGGGCAATAAGAAGCAGCAACGTTGACAACTTCGTTGACGAGACCAGTCTGAGTTCGGTTGTAGTTGGAAGAGAGTTGGTCGTGCTCCCGACGGAGAGATTGCATCGTCGAGGTAGTAAAGTAGACGCCGTTCTTTTGCGTCGAGCACTCCTGGTATCCCTTCTTGTTGCGAATGCAACCCGCTTCCGTGCGGGTCAGACGGAAGCACCAGCCATGTACACGGTGGTTCTCCATGAAGAGCTTCTTCTCCATATCCTGGTTCAGATCATCGGCGACCCGTCGGTGCTCCATGTCCATGTCATGTCGAACCTTGTCCAGCTTCTTCCGAATGACGCGAAGTCCTTCGTCAAACTCTGGCTTGATGATAAATTCGTGGTTCTCGAGCGCAGCGAGGTCAACCGTCGTCTCCACCATCTCCTCCAGCCTGGCCAAGCTGTCCGAGTGGTCGCGGAGCTTAGTCGTATACTCTTTATCCAAAGGCGTCTGATATTGCTCATCCATAACATCTTCCAGGGCCCTGACGAATCCAGGTAGCCGGATAGCCACCTGATACACCCGGACGACATCCTCCAAATTAGCCTGCTTCCGCTGGAAACGCTTTGCAAGACGGTAAAGATCGGGAATAGCACGCAGGTGCTCCTCCTGCATCGTCTGACGCAGCTCCGTGTTGACCACAAACGCCTCCACCAGTTGCTGCCGCTGCTCAATAGCGGCAAGATCCATCAGCGGCTGCTTCAACCACTGCGATAACAACCGACTTCCAACGGGCGTCTTGCAATGGTTCAATAGACCAAACAGACTCATACTCTTCGATCCGTCCCGCGGACCAGGCATAAGATTCAAAGCACGCAGCGCAGACGCATCCAGCTTCATGTACTGAGACAAATCATGTTGATAAAGCTGGTACTGACCGAAATTGGTCGGGTCCGTCATAACGCCAAGGTACTTTATCAACGCAGACGCAGAGCCCATAGCAAGCTTCAGTTCTGTCTGGGGCAGGGTACCCGCGGACCGTTCATCGCGCAGCAGCCGTGTAAGATCCTGCTCGATATCGCGCACACCATAGTCTGCTGCCGGCCGCTCGGAGATCGCAATACCGCAGCTATCAGCAATAGCACGAATCTTGGCAAGTTCGGCATCCTTCCCGGCAGAATCCATCACTACCAGACACTCCTTCACGCCAAGCTGAATGACCAGAGACTCGAAGTTGGAGTAGATATCGTTATCGAGGAACTCGCTCACGCCGAGCTCGCGCACGCTCGCGTCCGCAAAGCACACACCGACATTCCTAGCCTCCGCTGCTCGAGCAGAAATCTTCACAGCTAGGATGATGGGCGCTGAATCCATCGACATGGCACCCACACTGCCGAGCTCATCTTCCACATCTTGCAGGTTACCTGGACTGGCTTGCTTTCCCAGCTTCCAGTTTCCCTTGCCCGTACCGCCAGATACCCAGATCTCGACGCGCTTGTTGAGGCGGAAGAGCGCTTCGCGTAGGAAGTTGCGGAACACTGTCACACTCATGGTGACGGAGGGCAGGCCGTTGGTCTCGCTGCGGCCCAGGTTGCGGAGGACGGAGGTGGTTTTGTAGACGGTGCGGGCGATGAACTCGGCATCGGCACCGTGCGAGGAGTACCAGTCACCTCGATCAAAGACCCGGATGGTCTCATTGTTGTCGGCTTCGGGGAGGGAGCGGTAGAAACGGATGAAACCGACTTCGTCGTCGACCTGGCCAGTTAGGGACATCAGTTAGTTACTTCTTTTCGGCAGAAATTTGGGAAGCAGAGTTAAGTGTAGTGTATACCTTCAAGTCTGGTCGAGATGACATCTTGCCGGCGATTCTGCAACTGATTGTTTAGACAGACACCGAGCTTGGTGGTGTGGCGGCAATTGGTGTGAGCTCGAGACGCGTTTTGGGTGGACGCGGTCACGTGGCACGCGTCGCGCGTTAAGTGGTCTATCAATTTAGGGTCTCCGCACCTGATGGACTACTGGCGTTGGAATAAAGCTAGACAAGAAAAAGGGCAAGAGAAGTTCTGTGATGATTGTAATTAAGATTTATTCTCGAGGTAATGGGTATGATGGTAAGATGTATGCTAACAGACATGATGTCCACAAAGTACAGGGTATCAGAACAACGCTTCAATGCAAAATCGCGAGCAAGACCGGCTCCGCGGATGCGAGGTATACAACAAAAAAAAATTCAAAACACAATCCTCCTTGAATCCTTCAGAACTTCAGAATAGGACTCGACACACAAGCCTGGGGCTTCTCCCACTCGGCCTTCAATTGAGCCACCTTGGCTCCGAGGTCGTTGGCTGCAATGTCCTTACAGGACTTGAGGACCACCGAGCGTATATCCTTCACAGTAACCATAGTCACCCAGTGACCGGCCACGCGGGGATCTGCCAGGATCTCAAGGCACGCTTCGACTTCGTCCCGAGGGATGGGAATCCGGACAGAATCACGAACATGGTCGACCATTGTCTCCATCTTGAAAGGCTTGCGCTGGCTAGCGAACATGGCCTTGATGCCAGTGCCCACGTAGGCAGCTGGACGCAGAAGAGCCAGAATCCCGGCAACTTCCTCGACACGATCAGCGGCCGATCGACGGGTCATCTCCTTCTTGGTTGGCGGAGGCGGCAGCTTGGACTGGCGCAGCTCCTTATTCTTAATGCGATCCAGGAGACTCTGTCGACGGTTGATCGCAGGAGCCAGAGGCTTGGACTCTCCGATCTCCGCCTCCGCACGCAATTTCTCCGTCTTCATGCGGATCACACCAGACCTCAAATCCTGCAGGCGCTGTTGGCCCTTCTTGAACGCGGTAAAGGGCGTGAGCGATTCGTGAATAGGCGCGAGGCCGAGAGACTCGAGGAATAGTGTGGGGCGATCCTCCTCCTTGGCAACTTCGAGTGAGGGTTCCGTCTGCTCCCAAAGCAGATCCAAGGCCTGTTCGAATGCATCCTGCAAGGCAGGGGGCTGTTCATCTATCTGCACAGTCCTTTCCAGACACACCTTGCCCAGGCCGTAATTTGCCAGGCGATAGGAGACATCTTTGGCCTTCAAGCTGTGATCCCAGACCCATAAAAGACGTTGGAGATCTTTCGGCTGCACCTTGCGCTTCTTCCAGATTCTGGTCACGCTAGGAAGGAACTCGCGGAAATCGGCCGGGGAAATGGGGCCGTTGTGAGCCAGGTGAATGGACAAAGCCTGGACGAAAGCAGAGTGAAGGCCCAAGAAATCATTCACACAGGGTGCACGTGGTGCAAGTTTCGGCTCGGAGATGACCTTCTCAAAGTTGAGGGTGCGTTGTTTCGAGGGGGTGTCGGGGACTTCGGGGATATTGGCGACGGTCGACACGCGAGTCCGACGACTCGGGGTTCGCTTCGGCGAAGCATAGTGGCCACTGCGAGGGGAAGAAACAGACAATTGGCTGATTTTCAAAGTCTTGGAAGGCGTGTTGGCCTCCTCATCGAGTGATTGCCGACCGGCACAGTCCACATTTTCGAGCTCCTGCAACTTCCTTTTCTTCGACGGGGAAACTGGCAGAGATGCAGTCTTCTTTGCAGGCAGTGACGGCGTAACACCAGCCTTAGTTGCCCGGGCAAAGCTTTGGATCGCGGGCTGACTTTGGAGCAGGGCGCTCTGTCTGGCGGTGCGCGGCATCGCGGCTGCAAATTTTCCCTTTGGACGGGAGCGGATCCAGGGGGTTGTTGAGGTAGTCGCGACGGATAAATGCAGCTGAAGATATAATCAGAGTAAGAGATACCGAGTATTAGAGAGTTAAAAGGGTGGTAAGAGGTGGAAGGTGGGGATGATGTAGAGGAGGGAAGGGAGGAGTGCAGTGTTTAAGGAGTAGTCTAGCACTTAGCACTGAAGAGGAAAAACAGGGCGCGAAAAGGCTCGACGCGTCGAGGCGCGTGTGGAGACGTTAGTCCGTTTCGGGTTTAATTGACGCGTCGGAGGAGTTTCACGAGTTGTACCAAGAATACCACGACGAAATAACGAGAGTGTATTTGCACAAGCACTAGTTCTGGAGTAGCATAGAATTGAGGGATCTGAAGCACCATTTAAGAAAAAATTTTCGATGGGCGACATGATCGGTAGACTGTGGGGTTGACATCCTCGTCACTGTGGTAATCGCCCGGCATGGGAATGCTGCACGAACTGCAGAAGAACAATACTCCGAGCATGCAAGTTAGATGTCCTACAGGCCACTAACCTCAAGACTGGAGATTGTGATCAATCACAGTCTTGAATACTCATTTCCTGAAGAAGAATTTGAAGCACCTTTGATGAATACTACAAAAACTAAACCAAGAATATCTGCATCTGCAAACCATTAATTTCATTGTCTCATAATTGAATTCCTATCCTCGACGGAGCCCTGATCCGGCATTGATCATCAATCTCCACCGTTTCAATCCAAACCCAAGCAGAGTAGGGCCTCATTCAGTGAATCCATCATCACCATCATCTATTTCTTACCACCACCAAACCACCCCGAAACAGTCCCCTTAGCCTCAGCCGCCTTCTCCTCCACTGTACGATCAACCTTGTCCACAGTAGCATTGAACTGTTCGCCCGCCTCCTTGCGGAACCCATCGAGCTGCTTCTTGCCATCTTCCAGCTGCCTTTTGCCTTCTTCGAGCTGCTGCTTGCCATTGTTGATGAGGGCGGGGATGCGCTCGTCTAGCTTGGCCTTGGAGCGGGCATTGTCGATCTGGATAAAGAACGGGTTAGAAAGAGGATTTTTGCTCATGCATGCGCTGATGTTCGAGTTCGAGGCATGAGATTGGAAGATGGGATGGGATGGGATGGGATGGGATGGGAGGCGGTGGCCACAGTGGCTGGTTATCCCCTCGAGTGGCCAGGCCAATGCAATGCAAAGAACAAGAAAAAGAAGAAGGGAGAGGGAAAGCGTACAGCTTCATCGATATTAGAACCAGCCTCCTTGCCAACATTCTCGCCGAATTTCTCCGCACTTTTACCGCGGGGCATCTTCTCGCGCGCCTTGTCGGCATCAACTGGGGAAGAAACAAGTCAATATGATACACTCAGACAATCGTAACATCCATGCCCTCGAGGGAAGAAAGAAAAAAACATACTCTTCATCTCCTGCTTAGCACCCTTAACATCTCCGCCCGCGCGATACAGATAGTATCCGCCAGCGCCGGCCGCAGCCAGACCCAAGTACAGGCCCGTTCGGTTCTTGGACATGGTGTCGCTGTGTAGATTGGTGCGTGGTGGGGATTCGAAGAATGGAGTCGAGTCAAGGTATCGCAGGATGAATCCAGGTACAAAATTCTGGAAATATTTTCGAGGGATAAGGAGTATTTAAAGAAGTTGAAGGGAAGGTCTGGGAGAGAGAGCTTGAGTGTTCAGAACCGGGCGGTTTCCCAGTCACAGGACGATGACGTCTGTCCCGGTTGGCAAACTTCGGCCCTGCATGCTCGTGCTTGCATTTTTTTGCCGTTGCCGTTACATTAATTACACTTTTCGAGGGAGAGGGGGGCATGGTTCGTGCTTCATACTGTGTTAGTTCGTAGAGTTCGAGCTTCATCCAGTTTGATAGTTATAGCTGGTGGGAAGCCTGTAGACTATAAGATGGCTTCCATTGAGCTGGTGTATTTCTCTGCCCTTTGCTTTCTTGCTACTTCCACCTTCTCATCTATGTACTATCCTTATCCTACCTTGAGCTCAAAACCGGGGTCATCTTATTAGCTCGGCGCTAGGCGGTTCCACTCCAATGCACCCGGACGACGTCACCAGCAAGTCATTGCCGCATGTGGTTCCGATGTTGAATAGTGCATTTCTGGGCTTATGAGCCATGGTTGCCCCCATTTTGTGAAGGAGAGATCCTCGATCGTGGACGTAGTAGTCCCAATTATAAAGTATTCGAGATGATTCAAGCACCTCAGCTTTTTGGTGAACGAGGGGACAAGGACATCAATCGGGTGATCCTGGTTCTTGCGGGGTAGACGTCATGTCGGAGCTCAGGCCACACCATCCATGCTACAGTACGCACCTGCTTTTCTCATAATTCCAGTTTCAACGTTCTCTCCTATTCTACTACAGCTCCAAGGTGTATTTGTTCAAAAATTGGCATTTGCAGTCATATCGAGGTCAAAAAACCTAACATCATAACGATCCTAACAACGGCCGTAGACGACATAAACATTGACATGATGAATTCCACCACAGGGAAAAAAATGTTGAGTATAATAAGACAAAAGCAGAAACTATATGAGAACCACCACACAAAACCAATTTGCATAAACACCATCAGGCAAAACGGGTGAAGGAAAGAGTGAGGGGATGGAAGATAAAAGAGGCGGAGGTCAAGCTAGGCGTACTCGAAATGATCCGAAGCCACTCCAGGACCAGAAGAGAGAGGAGGGAGGGAGATTGGATAGAGGAGGAGGGGGAATGGGATGGGTGGAGAACAAGACACCAAACCAATTGATCGAGGGGGGTATCGCATGCACACACGATGCCATCCATACGGCTCCTGCTCGAAACGCCAGGACATGCAGCAGAGAAACCGGCAATTCTGAAAGACCGGATACGAGACTCCCGAACAGACACGAAAAAAACGCAGAGTAGATCAGATCAGATAAAAGAGAGAGGGAGAAGTTCCAGTTTCATGTATAAATTCATCAAGGTCGTTACTTCGTCAAGGGGCGGGCGGGCCTCGATGAGAGGTACCGCTCATTTTTCCCAGATGTTAAGAGAAAAGATTGTCTCATGGTAAATGAGCATTGAGTCCGGGAACGAATGTTGAGTATAGTGGTGTCGAGATAGAGCCCGAGTTCGCAAATCCGGGAGAGGAGGTCATTCTCGCAGAGAGGAATGAAGAGAGAAATGGAGGATTAGAGAAAAGAGTAGTAGGTATTATAGGCGAATATTTATCGATCTCCCGGTATGTCGAATATCAATTTTTACAAGAACAATCTGGCGGCACCTTTGTTCTCACTTGTTGCGACGGCAACCAAGGCCTCGAGCCGGCCCATACCGTTGTCTCCACGAGACGAATCCGAAAAGACATCGGATCGGGGCTCTTGCTCGGCGTGGCCCGGGTAGCCGTCGGTGTGAGAGGCTTGTCGCCCACAGATCTATGACGGCATTAGTATCCGGGCCGTGTGCCGTCCGTTCGAAGGAGAGGGTCCTACCGGTTGAGGGTGATCGGATGGTAACGACGAGTCGTGCGATTCAATATATCCGCTGCTGTGCACAATGGCTGGGTGGTACTCGACCGAGGCCGTGGACGGAGTGTGAACCCCCTCGCTGCTGCTGGAGTCTTCGGGGGATGTCTGCGCAGGACGACTGCTCGTTGACAGATTCGATAAATGACCCCGATGCTCTTCTGGACTACGCTCAACGGTGGGTGGGAATGTTGGCTGATAAGAGGACGAAGGACGAGAAGAGACGTTTTGGAGCTCGGCAATAGTCTGCTGACTCCACTGGCTTGCATCCCGAGACGCTCGTCGGTCTCGAATGTCGAGCCCGGTGAGATTGTGATGCAAGGACATATCCCACGACACATGGCCGCGACGATGGCCAGGACCCGAGATTGGAGGCGCTGGGCGCACTGAGGGGGCCCCATAATTATAGCCAGACCCGAAGCTATGGTTTGGAGGTTGGGGAGGTCGGTGTTGGCTGTCGATCTGCATCGGGCTTGCTTTGCGGGTGGGCGGGGTCAGAGGTCGGTGCTGAGACACGACTTTGTCAAAGCTCTCAATTCCGGGCAGCCGAGGCGGTTGGTCCGCAGAGTTGGTACCTCCCATCAAAGGAGGTCCCTGAACAGTATCGGGTGTATGATACTGGCTCAAGCCGCTTGTAGATGGCCGGCCAAATACGGGATATGTGGAGGGATGCCATGTTCGCCTCCGCATCTCTGCCTCGGCAGCGCTGAGGGTGCTTTCGTCCCGAGATGCAGGGTAGTTTGTACTAGTTGGGCTTGCAAAGACACCGGCAGCATTCGGGTAGGGAGGGCCGCCGGGCGGGCCATATGGTGGAGGATATGCGCCGCCATGCTGTGCGAGGAATGGGTTGCTGCTGGTAGGTACGGACAGTCGGCGAGCGGCAGTCTTGCCCTCCCAGAAGCTATGCGTTGCGGAAGACATGGGAGAAGTATACTGGGGGCTGGCAGTCGGGCCACCAGGGTAAACGTTGGACGGAGTATAAGGCGACCCGCCAGCTGATGGACCAGGAATTCCACGAATTTGGCCTGGTGGTGTACTCGGAGGCTCTCCCATCGGATCCAATCCTAAGCGTGCCCGGCTGGTAGGGTCGTTGGCCATAATCAACGGCGGGGGTCGTCGCCGAAGTTCCGGAGGTTGGCTAAAGGTTGATGTCGTAGATGCGATACTGGAGGTCGACAAATTCCTGCTATGACCACGACTGTGGGCTCCCTGGCTACCTCCAGTCCCAGCGCGGGCCCGGCCAGTTGGGCGCACTCGATCCGTCCGCACCTGGCGTTGGAACCGAGTGCCCGTGGCCGCCAGCGAGTCGCCGGGAATGTCTTCATTGACATGCACCGTCTGCGCATGTTGCCGTAGATTATCCAGTCGCGAGAATCGTCGGGAACAGTGACATTGAAAGGGTCGCTCGCCCGTATGCTTTCGAATATGTCGGGCCAAATGCTCGCTGCGTGTGAAGCTGAGATTGCAAGGAGGGAAATCCGTGCAGAAGAACCGCTGTCCCTTCTTCTTTTTCGACGGGGGCGCGCCGCCTGCTTCGGTCTCTTGGTCTGATCCATCACGTTCTCCATCCGAGTCGACATTCATCGCATCATCCGACATGGTCGAGGTTGTTCTCGAGTGCCCCGACACTGGTCCCCGCGCAGGGCCATCACCTCGACTTGACTTTGCAACGGCATCCGGGTGTTGGTCAGTGGGGGAGGATCGATCTGAGGGGGCCGACACGCCGTTGGGATTCGCACGGGGGGTTGTCGCACCGTCCATGGCGTGGTCATCGGTCGCGGCCGAGGTGTTGACGGGGAGGAAAGAGGCCATGAGGGGGGCGACGTAATCTGGTGGAGGCGGGTGATGTCAAAGTTGGTAGCTTCGGAGACAAGGAAAAGCCAGAGGCGATAACCGCGGTCACAAAGCCGGCAACCCGATCCACGTCACTAGTCTTGACCCCGGAATCCAGCGGGGAGGAGTCTATTGGTCTCGATCGTATCGTAAGAGCCGCAGCGCTACACCGGAGCAGGAGGGCAGAGAGAGAAGACGCGGAGTCTGAGGGCAACGCTCACTGTAAACATTTGCGCAAGAAACTTCTTTTAGTCCGGGCTACTACAAGATAAAAAAGAAGATTTTGCGAGGAAATGTAAAAACCGAAAAAAAGGAGAAGAATGTAGGGTGAATCCAAGAGGCGGAAGGTTTTTCGACACGTACGATTTGGCAGATGGTGTGGCGCTTACTCGTCTCGGACCACAGCACTCTCACTCTCTCGATCTCACGAGGAGGAGGGGGAAACCGAGGAGGGGAAGATGGCGGCAAAGAAGAAGCGAAGGGTGGGGTGTGAGAAGGAGGGTCGGAGATGGAATGCACAACCGGATTTCGTCGAAACGACGCAAGGAGTTTGTGCAGGGGAAATATGAGAAGGGGAGAGGGGAGGGAAAAAAAGGGAAGGATAGTTAGCCGATCGCGAGCATCTCTGAGGGGAGACCCGCGAATACTGTTGTAACCTGGGATCGGCCGGAGGATGAAGGAAGATGAGGGCTGGGAAGCTGGGAAAGGCTGAAGGCTGAATGGGTTTTGGTGGAGAATCGGAGGGCAAATGTTTCAGGTTGTTCCTGGGCGGGCTGCCGAGAGAGAGAGGGGGGGGGGGGGAGAGAAGAGAAGAGCCGATCTGATATATAAGAATCGAAGATCGAGAGAGACCAGAGTCGAAGATAGGTATGATAGGCGATAGATAGTAGATAGGAGTAGATGATAGATGATAGAAAGAAAGATCCAACCAGCCGGGGTCAGGGTAATCGTTTGGAAGAGATGTGTATATATAGATGGGATGATGTATGATGTAGTAGTATATCGGACGAATAAGCACAGAGGAGGGGAAGTATAGACGAGTATGAGACGGAGGGATCGTATGCAAAGGGGACAGGGGGAAAGGGGAAAGAAGAAGAAGAAAAAAAAGAAAAGTGACAAGACAACGGGTAGAGGGAAACCAAAGAGTAAAAAAAGACCAGAAAGTCCAGCAAAATAAGGAACATTCATCGAAGACCAGTGGTGACGATGAGAACGAGGCTTATCGGGAAGCGAGGGGCAAAAGGGGCCAAAGGCCAGTTACAACCTACGAGTATCCTATGGACACTTCAGTATGGACACTATGAACACCACCTATGAAACTCAGTCCCTCAGCTTACGTCCCAGATGGAAGATCCCAGGGGAAAAAGAGACCAGGCAGGACAAGGCTTCCAAGGCCAGGCCAGGACAGCTCCAAACTGGATTGGCCTTCCGGGCCTACCGATGCAAATCATCGTTTCACCAGATCGACGACGATGTGACTTGCAACATACACACGACTCTGCAACTATAAACCCTTCGTTTCCAGGGCGCGTCCATCGTTCCAGACCTCTCTTCTCAGCTGAAGAACCCCTCATATATCAGATTTATTCTCCTAATTCATCGTCTGATTCACCTCGCATTCTCGGTTGTACACTTCCATCTCGATCTCCCAAGAACGCTAGGCCAAGAGCGGCACGAGCAACGGTCCCGAACGAATCTCGACTCTCCTTCTCTCCCCAGGTCCAAAGGTAAAAGGCACCAGGCACCAGACAGCCCCCCGATGAATGATTCATAAGGCCCTAGTTTCACCAGTTCAACCAGTCACCAGGGTCCGTTCATGTCTGGTCATCATTTTTTCAGTTCCACGGGTACGAAGGGGGGGCGCCCAACGGGCCAACACCCACTCCCCGAGCTCCCGGGAACCAGTGTCATTCTACGGAATGTCGTAGTCTTTGACGTTCACCATCCGGCAGACCCTGGGATGAACCTGCCCACCGGCTCCACCGGCTCCAGGGCCCCGCCAAGGCCCTTCGGGCAGTTTGGTACGGGTTTGGGGGGGGGGGGGGGGGGAGGCAGGAAAAAGCAGATCGGTCGAGACCGTTTGTCTGGGTTCCCCACTAACTTCTTACAGCATTACGAGACAAGAGACTGGTTCGAGAGTTTTTTTCTTTTTTTTTTCTCCCTGCCATGCGACCGACCCCCTTGCATTGACGGCGTGGAAGTGGATGTATCATATATCTCTATCTACTGTATCATCCGGGAGGCGGGGGAGAAACGAGAATCAGCACATACAACTACCAGAAAACTGTCCCTGAAGAGGATGATGATGATCTTCTGGAGAAAAGTAAAAGAGAAACTCAAGTCATGCTCCGATGTCAGTGCCTTCGTCATACTCTCCAGACTTTCTAGACAGACTTTGGCATGGTTACGCGGTAGGGGTTGATTCCGAATGGTCCGCCCTGATACGAAGAGAAAAATCTCCGCTCTCTTCCCCCCTCCCCTGGTCGAGAGCACTGACAACACCTGAGCACTGCCGGTGCAAGGCAGTCAGTGCTAAATTACTCCGTAATCAATGCTGGCTTCTTGTACGCCAGGAACGCCGGTTGGCTCGAGCCCGTTCGGCATGCGGCGGGAGGCACGATCTGGTATGGACCCCGGCCGAGAGGTTTGATGTATACATTGTATTCGGTACATGATAGTACGGCACGTTAAGTATACGACGGAAATGCGGCAGGATACAGACCTTGTCCTTTCATTGGACTAAAGAGTTCATCATTTTGACAGCCGATAAGAAGATGCTCACAATCTCCAGTAGCTATAGCTAATCTCTACTACTATCTACATCTCCCTGCCCCGTTTAGTACATTTTCTCAGTAGAAGCATGCTTGCTTATCATGAGAGGGGTTTAGCTTCAAAGTATTTTGCTTTGCTTCATAAACTATCAAGACCTTCAGTAGGTAATATGACCTCCCAGCAAGGTTCCCACCATGTCAACGATATCGATCTCTCCAGTCCCTACACTCTCTACTCTTCAAAACCCCGCGTTCAGCCCAAAAAAAAAACCTAAACCTCCCCATTTCCAACAGTGATACACTTTCCCAGTTAAAACCCTCTCCATCTAACCCAGAAACCTTCAGGGCCCGGCGCCCACCGACTCGCCCGTTGAGCGGATCTCTGTGCCTGCGTCTGAGCCTTCCCCACTAAACTTGGGCCTAATCAACAATAATATACTTTCTTCCCCCCCCCCAGCCAGCCAACCAACCACCAGTCTCCAATCTCCAACTACCAACCCCTCCCTCTCTGTCTCTCTTCCCCGCCCCGCCCCAGTAGTCTCGACTCTCGACTGGGGGTCAGCGACTCTGCAAACGGCAGGACTAGCGGGTTACCGGCGGGATCATGATATCGATGATCGGCGGGCGGAGCAGTCCAGAGAGGGGAGAGGCTCGCATGATGATGGCTGTACTATTCTATCGTCCACGGTACGAGAATACTTTAATCATAAACCTGGCTCATTATTATTGCTTTCTTGTCTGTTGATATCCGTTGCCCAGCAGCCGTTATTTGTCTTGACTGCAATTTTGAGGTACGTACTTGGTACGGTATGTATGTCCAGTGCCGGCATACTGGGTTAGCCATGAGTTTCGTGACGCCACTAGTGATGTGAATGATGTGCTTCATTTCTTGCAAGATTGTTGCAATAATCCACGCAATACACCATCCCGTTAGGAGATGCTCGATTTCAAGCTAACATTTCCAAATCGAGCCGCTGGTTGGAGTGGACGTTTCATGTATTCATCGATTCCGGCGCCGGCAGACATACGACAGGGCCCTGAGTTGGTGGCTGATATCTCCGGGCCGCTGATCGACCTTTTGCCCCTCTTTAATTCCTGATTCTACACCCACCACCACTACAAGATCGCGACTTGCTACACATCATGTAAAGGGCGGGATAAAATGGCGGGCAGCATGTCCTGGATGAAGGACGGAGATGATGACCAGGCCACCATTGAGATTCTTCGTTATAGTGGAGCAAGGAGATCCTCTCCCCGCGTACTCCTTGTGACAACCGTTGATTGGGGGGTGGTGCCCGTAAAAGTATACGGAAGGCGACGGACGGACGGGCTGGGCTGTAAGGGCCCGGTACCTGATGGTACTGTACTCCGCACTTCGTGTACGGAGTACGGAGTACTTATTATCCAGTCTGTAGTTCAGAGTATCAGAATATTCGATAACCGTTTCTACCCACACCCCCTCTATAGTCCACTTCAAGTATTAATGTACCTCCGTACATACACCCATCTGCACGCCACCGCAGGGGGGGCAACCCCCGTGAGGCACTAAGAGGGCCAGTCACCGACTCAAAGTAGCGCCAGGTACCTGCAGGGCTTATCGATAACTGGGTCCTTCGATCAGCCTGAATCATGGCCTGGATCGGCGGGGGACTCGGGGAGGGGGATCGTAAGCCCCTCCTCCTCTCTGACGTCGTTGACTCGACTGTCCATTCTAACTGGCCGGATGTAGTTTGACGCATTACTACATGGGGACTACTGTGCGCTGACTTGCTCAGTAACCCCCCTTGGAATGGATGTGGTCCGTAAAAATCACATACTTCATCTCGACTTCATTGACAACATGCAGAGTAATTAATATGGTTCAATCCAACAAATCGACTTCTTCCCCACACATCTGGGATCATCTCGGCTCGACGAACCCGAATACGTTCCATCTTCTTTGTTTGCGTGTTTCTTGTTTCTTGTATATTGTATCCAGTTTTCTCATTTCTCGTCCCGCGTTTCGCATTTCGCATTTCGCCCCCAGTTTCCATCCATTTGCCTTTGAAGCGGTCAAGCCAGTCTCCCCCCCCCCCCCCCCCCTTCTCCTCACCTTCTTGCGCCGCATAGAGGCACAGATGACAGGTCCAACCTCATAGAATGTATTCGTGCCACGAGGCCAATCACACGAGCTCTGCATGGTCTGCCGGGTGTATCCATGTACATGTACCTGATGGAGGGGGGCGCGGGCGTCGTAAGAAAGAAGGCGTGCCTGGAGGCCCCGGCCACGTATGTCCTCACCTCATCGCCTCATCGTAACAAAACATGTTTGAGAGGGTGGAAATGATGGTTCAGCTAGGGTGGGAGATGACGAGATTCGGGGGGATTAGCAAATAGGATTGAAAAGTGGATTATCAGCCTTTGCGTTGTTCTGTTGCGGTTGGTGAATGTGCCAAGTAGGTATATAGTATGTGTTATATTAGGTATACGATATTTATAGGTGGGAAAGATGAGGCTTTTAGGTCGGGCCATCGCCGACCGAACTGATCCCAGCCTATCCGGATATAGCTAGTTTCTATAGCCAACTATAAACAACCCGATATAACAGACATAGTAATAAACACTCAATCTGACAAGAAATGATAAGATCACCCCTCGTCTATTCAGAATACCTCGCCCTACTCCACGGTTCCACTATAACCATATCCAGGTACATGCACATGCATACACACAGCCCATCCAACCCACATGTGATTTCAGAACGGCCGCAACACAAAGAAAGCTCACCACATAACAACCTTACCGCAGACCCTTCCTTGCCTTACTTGTTAACCCCTTTCACCCTCCATCTTCCCCATTTCATTTCACGGGAGCCTAGCTCTGTACGCCTCAAAGTAAGGCAAGGCAACCCGAGTCCAATCCCCCAGCCACATTCGCAACAACGCACGAACACCTGGTCACCACCACCGTGCGGCAGTCATCTGACCTCGGTCAAAACACCCCTGCGCCAGCAGCACAGGTAATTGTCCGAGATCCGGAGGTTTTGGCGGATCTTTGTCCTCCGTACCTTCTGGTAAACCAGGGACATTGGCGGCTCGAGGCTGAAGGAGGGGGGACTGATCTAGATCGTGGTTGGGTTCTTCTTTGTTGCGTTGTGCTGCGTTTCGTTGGCTCTGGTGTTACCACCCGTAAGCTTGGACTGCGAAAGTCGGGATTTGCTTTGTTTGGTGGCCCAGGGTGGGCGTTCCGGGGTTGTTGCCGCCGAGGAGCTCTGGTACCTGGAACGTTCAAGGGGTTACTCGATATGTATTTCCTGGATGCTGGGGTTCTTAAGGTTGATCCATGGGGCATGAGAGATTGGAATGGGATGGGGGACCGTAGAACTAGGGAGTTTGGTTGGATAATGCGGTGACCTGTGGTTACTGTGCAGGATATGAATATAGTTCAATATCCATGTGATATGAAGTATGACGTGCATTTTGTATTAGCGAGTGCCCGTTCCATCCATGCTAGAATGGCATCTATAAGGGTATCTTGTATTTTCATGCCTCGACAGTTATATCACATGCAATTCTTCATCGGGAGATACTGGTGCTATGATCAAGTTGCCAGCTTCACCGGCTAAGTGGCCCGACAACAGAGCTCACCATGACGGCCGCTTCTCGCTCCCAGTTACCCACACTCACAGTATCCGTACCAGAGCGGCCCTTCTCGGCCAACAAACTGGCCGCGGAAATCTGCGAAGCACGCAGGACGCACTCTTTAATCTCCGTCTTGAGTCGGTCACGGTTCGATCGTAATGTTCGCGCCGAGACGCCGCCCCGGCTGATGATCTCTTGAACACGTGACGTGAGGGAAGATGCGAGCGAGCGCCAGTAGTATGAAGGTAGTGACGAGGTATCGAGGGCATTGAGGAGGGGCTGGAGCAAGTTGGTCGTATTTACATTTGCTGCAGCCTCCGAGTCAGCCCCAGGTCCATCGGGGCCTCCGGATGCTAAGAGAGGATGTGTTGGTGCGCGGAGATTTCTGAGGAAGGACTCTAGCGCAGCAATATCCTGGCATCGGGAGGCAACCTCGTTAAGAGTTCGGTCCATCGTGGGAAGCTGCGAGAGTGATTTGGCGAGACTGTTTACCGAGGTCATAATGGCCGTGTGCATGTAGCCCTGCAACGTCGAGAGCAGAAGTTCAGGCTTGTAGTCGGATACAGTGGCGCCGCCCTTCGGGATGGGGGAGAGGAGGTATAGAGTGGCAGCCGCAGGACCCAAGCGTGCCCGCGCATCACGGACTTGCTTGTAGCTCGAGGGAACCGGCGCGTGGCCATTGGATGGGGCCATGGGGCTTGTTAAGGAGAATCGGTTGATAGTCTGCTGCGCCCTTGCTTTGATCATGTTTTCGGCGGGGATCACAAACTCGTTCCGCAACGTGCGCATCACCTTGACCCGCTCCAATCCATATCCCTCGTCATCCTCTGTCGTAGCTGAGAACATCTGGCGAAGGCTCAAGATTGTGTAGGCTGCTCGTTCTAGCGCTCGGAATCCCTCTCTCACGGGAGGCGCCCCATCGGCCCCCGTTGTGGATGGTTGTCCTGTGCCTCTGCCAGTGACTTCCCCAATCTGGCTCTCCAACTGCCGGCCCAGCGTCAGACAACGTCCAACGGCCCGTGCCAGCCGGACCGTAGCCAAAGAGTTCTCTGCGGCGATGCGCGCTTCATCCGCCGCCTTCCATTTCTGCACCACCTCTTTCTCCAATCGCTCGTAACCTTGAGTCACGGAAGTGATCTGTGTCCCGGCCTCCTTCAGGACACGTTCTGCAGCCTCGGTCTGCCCTTGCGTATGTGATAATAGGGGCAGTGCGGACTTCGTGGTGAGGGTGTGGATGTGGGTATCGATTTCTTGCAGATCGAAGAGGACTCGTGAAAGTGGAGTAGATAGATCGAGGGGTGTGTCGGTGGCATTGTTCGTGCTCAACACGAGAGTATTGGCAAAGCTCGCTGGAGAAAAGTCGGGGTCTAGGAAGGCCTCATAATCGATGTACGATGGCTCCCCTTCTGCCATGTTGAGGGGTTCCGACACTTTAAGTGTCTGAAATATTCACTATGGCGGCAAATGTCTTGTCGAGAAATAATCAAGTGGTATCGAGTACCAATTGGTTGTTCGAGATAGGAAACACGCTTGAATTGAGCGGCGTGCAGTGGGGCTTGTCAATGGCGTCAGTTAACAGCTGTGAGGATTGTTGACTATGAAGGTGATATCTCCAAGTTCCTAGTTAATTGTCATGGTCTGCAAGACGCAGCAAGTCGATTGTGGGCGTGCAAGGTGATTCCTGGAGAAAGACAGCTGTCGCGAGCTCCGCCGATTATCCCACATGGTGCCGATAACGAAGGTCACGTGTAGATTATATGGCCTGAGGCTTCAAAGATTGCCAGAACAGGCAACTTCTAAGCAAGAGGAACTTCTCGGGTGTGTGTACCCGGTCTGACTACTATACACCGGGTACTGTCTCCCAGGTGAACCTCAATTTTGTATGAACCTACAGATAGATCAAATGTTACCAGCTTGAGTAGCTCTCATTGATTTTGTCTACAAGAGCAGTTGGATTGAGTACATTGCCTGAATGACCCGTCCATAATTCGAATCAATCGTCGGAGCCGCCTAACAAACCAAACGCAGTTTTCGGATATGATGACCAAAAGCAATGCTCTCGGGGCATCGGGTTCGTCGGGAAGCAGTCCGACCTACACAGGCCCGCCTTCCAATGACACTCGGGCGGGGGTTTTGGGGGTGGGTGGGGCTCATATAGATAAGCGTTCGATTAAATAACTGCCTATATTTCTCCCCAGAATTCAGTGTTCATAAAAGCAGGCGAAAGGGTGAGTCCTGAACTTGTGTGGAATCAACTCTAAGCTACTGATCACCACCCTGACCCTTCTGCAGACCTCTATCAGACTGTCAGAAGATCAAGATCCTGCCCGTTGCAATCAACATGTCGACATCTACAGTGACTACCCAACAGACGCAGCGGTCTTTTCTCCTTGCCGGCGAGGAGCAGATCCAGTCAGCGGCCAACGACACTCAATTCCAGTCTGTTGCCCGCGGCAATCGCAATGGAACATTGAAGCTACGTGGTATTCCCACTTTCTCGGACCCGCTTGAGAAGCGCAAGTGGATGAAGGAGCATATGGCTGCTGCATTCCGTTACTTCGGCAAGATGGGATATGCCGAGGGTGTCTCTGGACACATCTCTATGCGAGGTATGCATCAAACATCTCAGTGGGTAGCGTTGCTCTTGATCGTTGCTAACACGTCACTCAGACCCTGTTCTGAAGGACCACTTCTGGATGAACCCCTTCGCCAAGCACTTCTCTACCATCAAGGCTTCCGACCTAGTCCTGGTGGATAGTGATGGATACGTTACTGAGGGAGGTGCTCAATTGCCCATCAATGAGGCTGGATTCATGATCCATTCTGAGATCCACAAGGCCCGTCCGGATGTCGTTGCTGCGGCGCATACCCATGGCGTTTACGGCAAGACATGGAGTGCCTTTGGCAAGCCCATTGAGATGCTTACCCAAGGTTTGCCTTTCCTGCCCAATGAAAAATTTGTATGACTCGAGCCATACTGATGAGTATCAGATGCTTGCAACTTTTACGGCCGACTGGGCGTATATGATGATCACGGTGGCGTCGCACTTTCTCAAGAAGAAGGAAAACAGATCGCAGAGGCACTAGGCAAGGACAACATTGCATGCATTCTTCAGAATCACGGGTGTGTCTTTCTTGGAGATTTTTCATTGTCTGAGGAACTCTAACATGAGCCTTATCTAGTCTTCTTACCGTCGGACGCACGGTTGACGAGGCGGCCATTCTCTATTCTATGCTGGATAATGCTTGCCACTCTCAGCTACTGGCCGAAGCGGCTGCCGCGAACGGTACTCCTAAGCGTGTTATCAACGACGAGGTGGCCCAATATACTGCCGATTTTGCTCAGAATCCCGTAAGTGTGGTCTCAAGTAGTTTCTTCCAATACAAATGAATTGTGATGCTAATAAAGTGCAGCACAACCTTTACACTGAGTTCCAGCCTGAATTCGACTTGGTAGTCGAGGAGAGCAACGGGCGAGTCTTTCAATGAGAGGTGTCCGGGGGTGCTCTCGGGTGATTATTTATTCTTATCAGCTCAATTCATTTAAGCAGGGGCAGTCGACTGCGAGCTTCGAGCTTCTGGGGGAAAATGGCAATATACTAATTTCCTGTATCACTATCACTCCGTACTCCTGTAGACAACGCATTGAATGAGCTGGATAGCGTCAAGAACCGGGACGTGGTTTCCAAGGCCGGGTCAACGGAACAAAATGTGGGGAAGTTACATCTCAAGAGGACCCTGCAGTATCATTCACAAAAGATTTGGTAATCAATATTAATATCCGGTGAGTAGCTATGACCGTCCGATATACGAGTACACTTGCCAAATTAGGGTCTCTGACGGAGAGGGGCTGCTCCAACGACCCCAACACGGCAACACGGCACCCTAGCCCGATACGTTCTCGGAATGCACAGATAGCTGACACGATAAGATAAGAGCTAATATTGCCAAGAGCAAAACATGAGATTAAACCTTGGTAAATTTAGATGATGAATGAAAGATACAGAAAGCGGGGCTGATTCCGTGGATTTAAAGGCCGTCTCACCCTCGGTCATCCGAAGGTTTTGCCAAATTATGAGCCCCATTTCTTGCCATTCGACTTGAATATCAGAACAAAACTCATTTAACGCGAGCATTCCTGACCGGAAAACATGTCATCTAACTGGGAAAAGCTAGCTGCTGACAAGCGAACTCGCATCAATGCCTCCATTCCTGAGGAATGGAGGATTCAAGAGCTGCCCGCGGGCGATTCTTTCTTTGATTTCCCAGCAAAGTCAGGCCTGCTCTCGGATCAAGAATTAACTATTACGGAATCAACTGCTACCGATTTGGTCCAGCAGCTGGCGCTGGGAAAGCTGAAGGCAGTCGACGTGACAATAGCCTTTTGCAAAAGAGCAGCACTGGCACATCAGCTGGTGAGCAAAGTTTGCCGCTCAATGTCAATCATCTGTTTGTATCCTAACTTGGATAGTTGAACTGTTGTCTGGAATTCTTCCCCGAAATGGCCATTGCTCAAGCCAAAGAGCTTGATGCCTACTTTGAGGCACATAAGAAACCCGTGGGACCGCTTCACGGACTGCCCATTTCACTCAAAGATCAATTACGCGTGAAGGTGAGTAGCCTATGATTCTAGCTCCATGACTATGACGCTCAGCATGTCTACGAATAGGGCCTCGAAACATCGATGGGGTATGTCTCCTGGCTGGGCAAATATGACACGACCGAGTCTGTTCTCGTGACTCTTCTACGAAAGGCCGGTGCCATTTTCTACACCAAGACCAGCGTGCCACAGACATTGATGGTTTGCGAGACTGTAAACAATATCATTGGAAGAACGCTCAACCCTCGCAACAAGAACTGGTCGTGCGGCGGGAGCTCGGGAGGCGAAGGTGCCATGGTTGGTATCCGTGGCGGTGTTATTGGAGTAGGAACTGACATCGGTACGTGCATTGATCAGTGACATCTAATAGAGACTAACAAAATCTTGTTCAAGGTGGCTCGATTCGTGTTCCATCCGCCTTCAACTTTTTATACGGTATAAGACCGAGTCATGGCCGAATGCCGTATGCTAGAATGGCAAACAGTATGGAGGGCCAGGAGACTGTGCATAGTGTGGTCGGGCCCATGGCCCATTCAGCAGCAGGTTAGTGGCTCATCCGTACCACAAATTCGAAGAAGCTCACAGCCAAAGATCTCAGGTTGTTCCTTACTTCCGTGTTGGGAGAGGAGCCTTGGAAATATGATTCGAAGGTTGTCCCCCTTCCCTGGAGACCTGCCGAAGAAGAGCAGATAAAATCAAAAATCCTGGGCGGACTGACCCTAGGATACTACTCCTGTGATGGTGTTGTGAGTCTTTCTTCCCTGAAAGACTAGATATGCAAGATATTAATATTCAAACTTGACAGGTTGTTCCTCATCCTCCAATTCTGAGAGGTGTTGAGACGGTGGTCTCGACCTTGAAGAAGAATGGGCATACCGTCATTCCCTGGACGCCCCACAAGCACGGTTTTGGACATGATCTTATCAACAACATATATGCCGCAGATGGGAATACTGTAAGAAAAGCCGCTAATAGAGTCTCAGTATTTGAGTGGCAACTAACAACTTTGACCTAGGACGTGTTCAAAGATATCAATGCCTCCGGGGAGCCCTCGATCCCGAACATCAAAGACCTCTTGAACCCAGACAAAGATCAAATTGACATGAACCAACTATGGGATACCCATCTCAAGAAATGGAACTACCAAAGCGAATACCTCGAGAAATGGCGCGAGCTCGAGGAGCAGCAAGGAAAAGAATTGGACGCTATCATTGCCCCAATCACAGCTACAGCAGCCATCCGCCATAACCAGTTCCGGTACTACGGGTATGCATCGGTGATCAACTTGCTCGATTTTACCAGCGTCGTTGTTCCCGTCACATTTGCCGATAAGAGTCTAGATCCAAAGAGGGAGGATTATCAGTCTTTGAGTGAATTGGATGCTACTGTGCAGGCTGAGTATGACCCGGAGGCATATCATGGAGCCCCCGTGGCAGTTCAGATCATTGGTCGCAGACTGAGCGAAGAGCGTACTTTGGCGATTGCAGAGGAAATTGGTAGGCTACTTGGGAACTCGGTGACACCCTAGGTTGGGAGGAAGTCGTTGAAAACTATTTCCTTGAAACAGGCTCTTTCTGTTCCTCTCTCTTTCTTTTTCTCTCTATCCTAGATATTGTTCAGCTTGTCCTGTATCTAAGGGCTTGAAATTTGCTTTCCAAGTCATATATCATGCATTCAATGTATCATCGCCTTTTTCTTAAACCCGCGCCTAGGTATGCTTGCTTGCTGCTAAAACATGGAGATTTTAAGGAGAAATGAGACTTGTCTGGAACTAGGGTTATATATATAAGAAAGGTGAGTAGGGCGCCGTAGCTCATCGCAAGATAACCCGACCGCTCTTTTGAATGGCGAGGTGCAGCAGGATTGTGGGGGCTCCGTTTTGAACCCACTAGCTGAGTTGTTAAGCTATTTTCCTACTGAGATAATTACGATGCTCCGATATTCTCGAGCAGGAAACATCGGGTAGAAAGCCGGTTGTGGGGCTGGAAGGAAGGAGAGAGGGACCTAGGGATACCGATTCGGGGTGCATACAGCATATGGGAATAGGATTTAAACTAAACAAGAGGTATTCGGGGAAATGATGGCCCGATTTCCTTATCCTCTGACTGGGGTTTTTTTAAGAGAGGTGCTTCCCAGGATAATTTAGCTCCGCGGAAGGGGGGGGGGGGGGGGGTTCTATAAGTTATCTTTGAATCCTTCGGATTCTCCTTTAATGAATTAATAAACCGCTCTTCGCTAGAACTCCCTGTGAATCACTGCGAGCATGAATAAAGCCACAACTACCACCCCGACACGGTACAAGTCGCCTATTCCTCAGAATATTGAAATCATCGAATCAAAGCCTGAATTAGGCAAAACCCAAGCGGCCAACCTAGGCGCCCTCCTCTACCCCGAGAACGGCGGATACTACCTGAAGTATCCAGAGGGTAAGGTGGTAGCAATCGCCTCTGACCGACTATGTTCGGTTCTGGACGATTCGTACTTGTCGCTATATTTCCATTACGAGAGGGAGGGCCTGCACAAAGAAGCCGAAGAAGTGATGGAGGATTTATGGAAAGGCGGGATCGACGCGGATAGGCTTAAGAGAGACGCGAGTGTTGAGATGAAGAGCGGTGCGTGCGTTTTGGATGGTGATATTGATCGGGACGCCAGTGATGATGGTCAACATATGGTGCTCGATATTGACGACAAACATTGAGTTAAACGTTTGATATAATGCCTTCGGAAACGTTGCGAGGGGTCAACATTATGGATAGAGCAAGAATTACTATTCGAGGCATGTCCTAAACGAGAATAAGTGTAAGACATCTGAAAAGGGTTCACAAGGAGACAAAGTTAAGTTATTAAAGATTAGATTCTGTTGTCATACATTCGAGGTCAAACGTGTGATATCAACTATGAAGGACACTGGTATTTATGCGTGTCGAATGGATTCTAGAGAAGTTATAACGAGAGGCCAAGTCTCGGAAAATAAATTATTGAAACAGAATATTCAACATAAAAATGAGTATCCATTCCCTTCATCATCAGGGCAAACGCCATCTATACAGATGCAACCGTGGCAGGGTATACGAGAAAGTGAGAACAAGGCATGCAAAAGCCCTCGACCGAGTTAAGAAACAGTCCAAAGAGAATCATAGCCCAAGGAGGCTTTAAGAGAAAAGAAACCCCAAAAGTGGGAACAGGTCATAACAAAGCCTTTAAGCCACTCATACAGTCCGCTCTTCGGGCTTCATCTCATCCATTTCGTACTCGCCCGTTCCAGCCTGGAGACTACGTTCCCGACCTCGGCCTCGGCCAAACCCAGACTCCAGGTGGCTGTCACCGGCGGGCTGTTGTGATGAGGAGGCTTGGCTGCTGCTGCTGCCGCCGAGTCCCGCGAGTCCACCGAAGCTGATAGGCTTGAGTTCGCGGTGTTGGCATGCCCACATACCAAGGAAGGTCATGATAGCTGCACTCGCGAACTGGAGTCCCCACCAGAGCAGGTTGGTAGGGACGGAGCGGGTGTAGAGGATTGTGGCGACAAGGTGGAGGAAGTGAATTGTGAGGGCGAAATCGGGGACCAACTTTGATCGGGATACGAAGAGAAGCAGGAATATCACGCTGTTGATTTTGAAACGACGACGCGGTTAGGTCAAAGCACCGAGTCTCAAGGGTAGGGGCTCCTTCCAAGAGGCTCTAGGCAACTCACCTGATAACACAATTCAACATCCAAACCAATCCCAACATCCAACCAACCGTGGTGTCACCTCTCAAATAGTCCCATCCAAAAATAAGATTGAACGAGAAAGGAGTGCCGTAGACAACCGTCGTGAACAGGATAAGCACCGTTGCGCAGACATAATAGGCAACCTGGAGCAAGAGGATCTTGCGGATGATGTGCAATGGCGGGAGGTCGGATCGCGACCCCGCTGGAAGACGCCGGCGCCCGGGCATCAACTAGGTGGCCAGGGATATTCCCTTAACGGCCTTTATATGGAGGTGCAGGAGATTTGAGCTGTGCGCTCGAGGCGAGGCGAAGGGCCGAGGAGCTTCGGAACTGGAGGCGGAGGAGGGAGCATGCAACGGTGGCCAGGAATTCGGGTGTCGTGAAGAAGTGCGCTAGACAGAGACCGTGGACAGCTTGAGTGCTAACGTGCGTATAGATACTCTCTGGGGTGCCTTGGTGTAGTAATATTGAGCAGTCGTGAGGAAGTGTGCAAAAAAGAGAAACGGACAGACGTCGAGCACTGCTGATCGCAGATCAACAGTCTTGGCACCGCCGAGCCCGCGGGAGCAACGACCAGCACTGACGCCGCGCCATTTCCTCCCGCATTACCTCGAACCACAACCTATCCAAGCTCTTCCCACCAACCACGCACCAATTTCGCGTGCCCAGCTACCCTACAAACCAATCTCAAAGCTCTCACAAAACCCACACACATCCACAACATGGGCTGGCTCCCTTGGTCTTCCGGCGACTCCAGCAAAGCCTCTGACGGCGGCCGCATCGCCCCGGATCGCACGAGTCGCGCGCGCTGCTGGGAGGGCAGGGATGCTTTCTTTGCCTGCTTGGATCGGAATGATATTCTCGACGGAATTAAAGATGATAAGGAGGCGCGCCGGAAATGCGCGAAGGAGGTTGCGGAGTTTGAGGCTGCTTGTTCGGCGACTTGGGTGCGTACAAACAGCCTTTGCAGAGCTATATACCCTTTTTTTAGGAGGGAATGGATGCTTTTTGGAGCTGCATATATTGGTCTCGGCGATCTGCTGTTTGAAATTGCACTTTATGCTAACTCGATTGACTATCTAGGTCAAATACTTCAAGGAAAAGCGCGTGATGGAATACAACCGAGACAAGACGATCGAGCGGATCAAGAAGGAGGATGCGGAGAAGGTGCAGGAATTGAAGTCTCAAGGCTGGAAGTCTAATTAGAAGACTTTGAGGTGAAAGGTGAAGAAGGGCAGACGGGCTACTTCTTTTGTACATTATGTACCATATCCACTCTTGACGTATTTCGATGAGCACTCTATTTTATGCTACCCTCAATTCAAAGCAGTATCTCAACTATCGATTCGACAGAGACGTGATCCTGGCCGTGCATCTCCTCTCGAGAGATACTTAAATTTGAGATCAGATGTGCTTCGGCATAGACAAGATTCATAACTCCTTTCTAGCTTTGAAGACATGACCGAGTATGCGGTCTAATATTTTCCAAAGAATCATACAAGAGCAATAGAGCTAGTCAGAAATGGCTAAAGAGCAAGCACCATGTCCAAAAAAAATAGGACGGGTCGTATTATGTCCACCTTGCCCAGCAAAGAGATACCCCGAAGCTGTTAGCAAGAACCAGAAAAGCTTGGTACATGACGGAGGTGGGAGACGGATTGTAAGAATATCAAAAAAAGAAAATCAATGAGACAACTCCAACCTAGACACCGCCGATCACCCTAGTATCTAGAATCTTGTTGCCCTAGGGAAGCCCAATAAACGCCGGTTGTTGCAAAATCGCTGGGATGTTAGGAGAGAAATTCCAGCCATGAAAATGGATCGTAAAGATCAAAAGCAAAACCTGAAAAAG
This sequence comes from Penicillium goetzii, assembly GCA_037043885.1. Lineage (NCBI taxonomy): Eukaryota > Fungi > Ascomycota > Eurotiomycetes > Eurotiales > Aspergillaceae > Penicillium > Penicillium goetzii. The sequence goes on along the minus strand of JAWLST010000075.1, from coordinate 86,939 downwards.
AAAAAACAATGGTAGTCGCCGCTTTTTCAAGAAAGCCGAGGGCGAAAAGGAAACGCCAAGCTCCAAAATGTAGTAACGCAAGTGACAGAGAAGTGTAGAAGAATCGTTAAATCATTGCTTCCATTTGGTCAGATGGTTCATCAGGTTTTGCACATTAGAACCACCTGGGGCTTGCGCCTGTGGTTGCTGGGCCCCAAGGCCTTTCGCTAAGAGCGAGAGTAGATTGGGGTCAGTGACCATGGGGGCATTTGGAGGTTGGAGATTATATGGTGGGTGGGGAATGGGTTGTTGAGGATGGAGAGACGGCATAGGAGGGGCCCGGGTCGCACTACTTAACAGACTGGCCAGGTCGGCTGGTGGCGGAGGATTAGGAGAGGCGAAAGGTGACTGTGTGGCCGAGACGGGCTGTGATGAGGGACCAGGGCGCTGCTGAAGAGCTGATAGGAGAGATTGGAGAGCAGGCCCATCCAAAGTACTGATGAGATTGGCGATGTTGGGAGGATTTGAGAGAGTTGGCATGTGTGGCTGAGGCATCGGCAATGGCTGCATCGGGGCGAGACCGAAGGCAGGATTAGGCGCGAAAGAGGCGGCCGGTCCTCGTTGCATAGCCTGGGCTTGATGGAACATCACCTCCGCGGCGATGTTGGGATCGAGTTCGGGGTAATCTAAGAAACAAATTAGCACTGTTTCGTACCACCAAGAGGGAGACAGATAGCTGTAGCGTACCAGTGAAGCGGACATTTTCCGGGCCCGCGCTTCGATCGAACATTTGCAGTGGAATCTTACGGGAGAATTGATTGGGGCGAGACAGCCTTACGACTGCGAGAACACCTTCAACATATTGGCGATGGACGGCTGCGCCTAGAGGGATGCGAGGGCCCAGCACCAACACATCTACCCGCAGGCCACGGTTGCGAAAGGCATTTTCCACATGGAGAATGAAGTTCCTTCATGAGATTAGTGATGTTCACATAGAAAAGCAATATGTGCAAGCTTACCGGTCAATCTCTTCCAGCACAAGAACCTGCACCTCCGGAACGTCTCGTGGTGCTCGACGAGGCACTGGGAGGTCTGCTTCCCCTTCGTAATTACCTCGGGGTCTCGGGCTAGGGCTTCGATACCGCCGATCGCGCGCATAGGGGGAGCGAGGAGAGCGGGGTGACCGTGACCGTCTGCGCTCACGACGATCAAATCGCTCTGGCGTCCTATCCCGTGATCGGTAGCCATCCCGAGCTCGGAATGGGCGAGGCGACGGAGACCGTGGAGGGCGATAATCATCACGCCTGCGGTGAGAGGGCTCATCGCGGAAATCACTGAATGGGAGCCGGCTGGACTCGTGTGGCCGATCATAACGGTCGCCCGGAGCACGCACGGCACTGCGGGCAGGAGCAGTACGGCTGAATTCGGGCGACCTGGAGCGACGAGGCGGGGGTGCGCGAGATGCCTCTGCAGGACCGGGTCGAGCAGTTGATCTTTGTGGCTTCGAGATTTCGAGGTCTGTGGACGATTAGGGAAATGATTGCGGCGATCAGATAAGACGGGACTCACGGATCTTTCTCCCTCGAATCAAGGCCCCTTGTTCAACCTGGAGTGCTGCGTGGCATGCACCGGCTTCCAAAAATTGGATAAAGCCATAAGCCTGCTTGATTGAGATTTGAGCCAGTTTGCCGTACTTGTGGAATCTATGGAACATGTCTCGCTTTGTCACTCGCTCGGTGGGAAGATTGCCTAAAAATTGAAAAGTCAGGTCTCTTGGCCGTAATGGAGGTTAGGAAGGTTGAGGTATGGCGAATACTGACCGACAAACAACCGGGACCCGACAGGGAACCGGTCCCAGAGACCTTCGGTCACATAGATCCGCTCGTCATGGAGGAAATCGTCGTACTTCTTTTGCACTTCTGGGCCCCAGGGCTGATCATCATCATTTAATGGTTTGCCCCCACGCGATAGCAGCTTATCGAGGCGGCCTCTCTTGGCTGCGGTAAGACCTTCTTGAGAGCTCTGCGACTCTGCGGCCGAGGAAGAGCCCTGCTGCTGGAAACTCGCCATGGGCGGCGGTGGGAGGTCTCCAACACCAGACTCGGTACCGGGAGCGACCGAGGGCATGGATGGGGGATCAGTTTGGAGGGCATTGTTACTGGAATGGGCTGCATAGGCGGAGGAAGGAGTAGGGTTTGGGGCGGCAGATGTTTGCTGATGGGCACTCTCATCGCTCGGGGCGTACTTTTGGGGGAGGGAGGGGTCTTGGAGAGAAGGGCGGGCGGGGAGGTCCACACACTGAGCATCCAGTGTGGGTGGTATACCAGGGTGAAGAGACTCGCCCGTAGGGACTTGATGGAAGGACGAGCCCTCCGCTAGAGTAGGGGCAGCCCCCGTAGCGTTGGCGTTGGCAGTAGCAGTGGCAGTGGCAGAGGATTGAGAGAGGTTGTCGAGCAAAGTCTGGTAGTTGACCCCAGTAGCACCCGATCCCATATTCTCCTTTCCATCATCTATGTGATCAGGCTTCGAGGACGGAGCCGAATAACCGGCATTGTCTATGTCGCTAGCCGGGTCATAGCCCTGGGGACCCGGAAGGACCGGAGGCGCATGGGAGTGACTGGGACCTGCAAAGGCGAGGTTGGGGTTCATGTGCATATTCATGTTCATATTGCCCACCTGCTGCTCGGTCCCTGCGGTATTGGAAGGATAAAACTGCGCTGCCAAAGCAGGCATATCATTCATCACAGGCTGTTCCATCAGCTGCATACCCTGCAAGCTACCTGGGTCCCTGCGCAGCCCCAACACTAGATCCTGGCCATCCTGCGCAATCCTCGACCATCCATCTCGATTTTGTGTTTGAAGGGATTCCTGGGGATACTCTGAACGTTGATATGTCGAAGTGTCATTGAAGACGGGGTCCATTTGATTCTCCAGGACAGGAATATTGGCCGGCTCCGGGATATGCAGTGGGCGCGGGCTTTCCGGAGTCAGTGTCTTTCCGCGGAAGTGAAGCGCTTCATCAGGAGGACTGGGCGTCATGTAGAGCGAGGGGGAGGTGGGCGTTTCATCTACAATGAGCAGAAAGGGGAAAACAAAAAAGAAGGGGTGGGGTGGTAGAAAGTTGAAGGAAGTCGAGGAGTGGAAGATCCAAGATCATAGGTTCTCAGGTCACGGTCACGGGCCGAGAGGGTCAGATTGGTGAATTTTGCAATCGCAAGCTTAAGTGGGGCAATGAGAAAAAAAAGAGTATGACTACTACCAGAGTCTAGAAGTATGGGTCCCGGAAGGGCGGTAAGGGTCCCAGATAAGGTAGACGGGGCCGACAAAGAACAGAAGAAGATGTTCTGTTCGGGGGGGGTTATGAGGTGAAGAGAAATAAAATCCAAGGTGAAGGATGTCAAAATGAGGAACGGATAATATTCCAAGAAGAATTTGGTAGGAATGCGCTGATATACTCCGTGGGGGGACTAGTACTCAAGTACGGAGGGTAATTCCTTCGTAGTGCTTAGGCGCATGCAGGCCTGTTCGAGGTCAGGAGTACGTCCGACTTGCAGCTCCTCCCAACTCTTCCACCTCCCCGACCATTTTCTCTCATTATTCCAGACCAGGCAGATCAGTCAGGCCAAAACAGGCCAGTCAAAAGAGAACACCCAGTTTAGCCCCCGACAGCTCCGCCAACATCTGTGACTATGACCACTTTCCGCCAATTAGACGAGCATGAGCAGCAGCAGGTTTGCCAATCCTCCCCGAACTTCCCCCCCCCCCCACTAACTCCTGCAACCGCGCTCCAGAAATGAAAGGAGGGGGCCCATTCAGTGCTTGATCTTGGGCCAGGTGTCTTGTCATTCTTACGTCGTCCACCACCTGGCAACACCTGCCACCTTATTACTAGTGGGGAACCCACTCTTCGCTGAAACTACTACGGCGCGCGGCGCGGCGGGAGCACAGCTTGTAGCCTTGTAAGTTGTACTGCCACGCTGAGGGGCTGGGCTCGACGACTGGCCTGGCCAGACCAACGCGAACAAAGTCGGAGAACCTCCTTTCCGCGGCAACCTCCAACTGGAAGTTTTAATTAGTCAGGGCAGCTCCACCACGTTCTTTCTTCTCTTCCTCCATTTTGACATACGATATCATATTATTTCCCTCCTTCTCGGTGTTGGGCGAACAGGACCAATGCCGCTCCGATCACGGTGGTCGCAGTGGTGCGCGTTTCGCTCATGGAGCAGAACGCCATCAGCTCCATTCCTTCCATTCACTGCGCCCATTTCGCTCGGCCGGAGTGCAAAGTTTGCTTCCACGGGGTCATCTGACCCTCAAGACCCTCAAGACGTCGAGCTAGCGAGGACGTGGCTGAAAGCCTTCGAGTCGGGCATCAAGTCCATTCCCCGCCATGTCGGCCAGGTCTCGTTCAGCCGTTCAAGCGGCCCCGGCGGTCAGAACGTGAATAAGTCGGTGCAAATCCGATCCGTGCGAACGGTTCCCCCCCCTCTCTCTCAAACTCATAATTTCTGCAGGGCTCCGAGCTAACCGTGGAGAGGGCGATCCTGAAACCTACAGAGTCAATTCTAAAGCTACTTTAAAACTGCCCCTGTCGACACTATTTCCTCTGGTGCCGCGTCTATTACATTCTCAATTACGCGCCTCCCGTTACGCTTCCGACCGTTCACAGGCGCTCGTTATTCAATCGGACGAATCCCGGCAGCAGGCTACCAACGTGGACCTGTGCTATGAAAAGCTTAGTCGGCTGCTGGTCAGCTCGGCTAAAGAGGTCATTCCAGGCGAAACATCCCAGGAACAGAAAGAGCGCGTGAGCAAATTGTAGGCCCACCGCTCCTTTTTTTTTCTCGCTCTCAAAATTAGAAGCATCACCCACATCACCCATGGTAGTGGTACCTTCCTAACCAATGGCTTACAGACAGCGCGCCCAAAATGAGGCCCGACTCAAGTCGAAGAAGTTTCACAGCAGCAAAAAGAGCAACCGGCGGGGAAGCAAATACGATGATTGAGGGAAAGGAGAGATTTTGATCCTCTTCCAGAAAGGAGCTAACATTATGACTAGCACATATACCACATAATAAAACTATCTTCCCTGGGAAATTCTTTGCTTCACGTCCGACCAACAACGCCTTTGAATGTGTAGGAGAATGCCCGAGTACGCTAAAAGAAACAGAAATTTTGTTTACTCCTTGGAGGACGCACGCTCGGCGGTGCGTAATGTGGCCTGAATGACCTTCTTCAGCGAAGGATCCAAGTCCTCTGTGTCTGCGAGGGGTTGCAGCCAGCTCACCACCTCCTGGGCCAGGTCATGGGTCAGAGCCGACTCTTTGAGACGGGCCAGGGAGCTACCAAGGGCTCGTGGGAACTCTGCAGATGTGACATGAACGCCCGCAGTGGGGAACTTGATGTAACAGATCTGCGTACGGGGGCTGGTAGGCTTGTGCGCCCGCATCGCGTCCACCACGTGCCCCAGGATCTTCTGCAGACACGGCGCATCCTGGAACTCCAGAACCATCTCGTAGAATTCGGCGCCGAATCGGTCCTCATTGTGGAAGTTCTTCATTGCGGCATCGAAGATGGCGATGGGAATCGCACCAGTCAGCGCCGGGGTGGAGTTCAGGTTTTGTAACGCCTGCTGATCGACTTCACCGTCATTCCGTGTCGGGTTGATATCTTCGTCGGTAATGTCGGGAAGTGCAATCATATCGCCGCCCATGTCATCCCCGGCCGTCTCGACTTGCACCGGCCGCTCCTCGTCCAGTCCCAATATCCGTTGACGAGCGATCAGCTTGGCGATGTAGATCAATTCCAACTTGGCATATTGCAGCCATAGGTTCCTTGAGCTCTTGCAGAACCGGAGACCGCGTTGCATGTAACTCCGCGCCTGGGACATATCCGCATGGTCATCGAGAACGTACTTGGCGGCGTAAACCCATAATTCTGCGCTGGTCGGGTGGAACCGAAGGGCGTCCGTGAAGATGATGGAGAGCTTCTTGTGGGCTTTTTGTTTCCGCGCGTATTCAATATATTGAATCCAGAGGTTGAGATCGCCGTGGAACTTGCGAGTGGCACGGTCAAGAATGAAGTAAATGCGTCGTTGGCCGCTGTGTCCAGCTGATCGGATTCCCAGTCTCTTTACTCGCTTCTTTCGCAGGGTCTCAAGGTTCATCTCGTACTCGACATATCGCACAAAATCGATGGGAGCCGCTCCACGCGCATTGAGCTTGTGCTCAAAGTCGGACCGCTTCTTGATGATCGAGGTGATTTCATCCTGCAGAAGAAAAAAAAAAGTCAACATTTGCGCGCAACTCCAACCAAGTCACCAGCGCGGTACCTACCTTTGTGAAAAGCTTCTTGCGCTCGTACTCCTTGAGCTCGGGCACCGACTGCTCGAGAAAGAATCGAGCCTTATCTGTGGCGGCGGACATGGTTGACGTTGTGATCTTCAGGGAAGAAAAAAAAGTTGTCGACATCCCGCATTGACCAAAGCACCGACCACCGGCACCACGCTAAACCACATCCGGTTAGCCAGGTAGCCAACCCGCCAAGGACACTCGCAAGCACCGGGGCATCCGAATGTTTTCCTTTCCTCAGGGGCCCTTGCTCTCTACAAGTCGTCGTTCTCTATTCTTTCGATTCACCACACTCGTTTCAACCTTTTTTCTCGGTTCTCCTATATATCGGTGCAGAGTTTCACCCTCCCTCTGCGCCGCCATGGCTCCCAGATTCAAGGACGGAGATGCCGTGGTTGCCGTACGTGGCTTGACACACGCGATAAGATCCTCGGATAGGTGCTGACTCGATTGACCTCGCAGATCAACGGAAAATGGATTTCATGGACTCACACTTTGTTCGCGTACGCCGCGTTCTTCAGCGCGCTGGTTGTCGGCTGCGCGCTGCATTATCACAAGATCGTTCAGAATGAACACTACGGCTACCCAGACGAATGGTTTCCCTCGGTCTCCGCCACGATTGGCGATCGCTATCCCGAACGCTCGTTTTTCCAGGTCTTCATCGCCATCACTTCCGGCCCTCGCTTCGCTCTCGTCTTCCTGTGGTACGTGCTTACCGCGCGTCCCAACTCGTCTCTCCCTAAGATCGTCGCTGGTGTGGGTGTCTTCCGCACCTTGACCTGTGGTGGTTGGACCTACGTCACCTCCACTGATGATCATGACTGGCATGATATCTTCATGATTTCGTATCTTGTTGCGACTTTGCCGTGGACGCTGGGCTGCCTTGCGCTCAGCCCCAACAACCGTCGTGCCGTCAAGTACCGCAAGATCATGGCCAGCCTGTTCTTCGGAACCTTGGTGCCATTGATCTACTATTTCATTCAGCACAAGGTCCACAAGGTGGCTGGAGGTAAGCTCTGATTTCGGTTCCTCCAATACTACCCAGATTAGCTTTCTGACCTTCGTTCTTGTTTAGCATACACCCGCTACGCCTTCTTCGAGTGGTCCTTGATTTTGTTCGACGTGGGCTTCGATGCCATCACGGTTCTCGACTTTGAAGGATTCGAGATTGTGATTCGGGATATCAAGGGTATCAGCAGAGGGTATGTACCGTGGCTTCCGAAATGACACCCACGACAAATGTATAGTGCCACATGTCACGTTTGGATATGAAAAAAAGACATTTCCTAAATTGGCATTTATCAATTTAGACAGTTGAAAACAACTGCGGATTCTGTTCTTGAAAAAGAGTGCGTACATCCCAAATTAAGTCCATTTTCGGCCCCTACGGAGGCTAACATGTAGTATAGGAAGGGCAAGGCCGTGGGCAACACTTTTGGCGAGGGCTTTTTCTGGACTGAGATCGTTGATGCTGCCGCGGATGTTTACAATGGGGTATGGCTTTTGGAATCGTAACAGGATATCTGCTTCATCTGCTAACTATGAACTAGTTTGTCTTCTGGACCATTGCGACCGGTCTCCCCGTGCTTGTGTGGTGTGAGTGGCCTTTGTTATTCCCTCTCCTCTCGACTACAAATTGTACTAACTAGAACAGACTTCCCTCTTTGGCACATGGGTATCTCGGGCTATGAGGTTGCGATTGCTGCTGTCGTTTCGCCTTTCTTCTTTGCCATTCCATCTCTGAGGCAGCTTGCAGTCAGAAACCTGCGACTCCTCCATCTGATTTCGCTTTCCGGTCTTCTGGCCTACAAGTTCCAGAATCCTGCTCACCGTCTCTTCGTGACTGCTTTCGCTCTCGCGATTACCTGTGCTGCATGGACTGCCACCTTCTTCGCCGAGCGTGCCAACACGCCTCGCTTGGAGACCCGCATCATGGCTTGGGGCATTGGTCTGATCATGTCCGTCATTGCTAAGTTCGCCTGCTCGACCAACAACCCCCTCTGGCCCATCATGCACGCCGAGAATGGTGGCTGGAACAAGATTGGTCTTTTCCTTGCCATCTTCGCTGTTCTGCGCTCCCAGCGCCCCACAACTACCAGCGGTGGTGACTATCTGCCCGCTGGCGGCAAGAAGGGCTCTGCTCTCCTGGCTGGTCTTGGCTTTGGAGGTCTTCTGTTTGCTATCGTCTCGCTTCTGACTGACTCCAGCACCATGATCTCCTGGGTCTGGGAAGGATATCCCGTTCGTGGTCCCATTGCTGTGCCGCACGGTGCCGTTACCATCTTCGTTATGGGCGCCGGCCTGGTGTATGGTATCTTCAACCCTGCGATTGCGGGTACCTGGACTGCCTTTGGACTTGGGTCCGTTGGTGCAGCCCTTCTGACTTACTACCACCACTGGACTGGATTCTACGGTGCCCTTGCGCTCGCCTTCTACATCATGGCTGTGGCTCCCGTTCTCATTACCTCCTGTGTTCGCCACGGCGCTGCCAGCACGTTTGGCGTTGGCTTCCTCCTTTACGTCTTCCTCCTGCTCTTCCATGTCTGGGTCGTTGCCTATGCCTTCGTTCCCGGTGGTCCTCTCGTCCGTGAGCACACTGACTGGGTCATGATGACTACTATGCTCGCTATTGGCGCCGGTGTTTTCTCCGCTGCGACCACCAACTCCACTCGCTCCTCCCGTAAGAAGCCTGTCAGCCCCAACAGCAAGCGCCAGCGTTCGTACTACATCTACGTCCTGGCGGCGCTGCAGCTGCTCTCCGTCTCTGTGGCTTACCTGCGCTTCCCAACCAACGACTACGTCCCCCACCACAAGGAGGACAAGGTTGTTACCGCTGGTATCTGGACCGTCCACTTCGGCCTCGATAACAACATGTGGGCCGCTGAGCGCCGCATGCGCGATGTTCTGGGCGAGCTCGAGCTCGACGTGATTGGTTTCCTCGAGTCCGACAACCAACGCATCATCATGGGTAACAAGGATGTTACTCAGTACATCGCAGAGGACCTCGGCTACTATGCCGACTTCGGCCCCGGCCCCAACAAGCACACCTGGGGCTCTGCCTTGCTGTCCAAGTTCCCCATCGTCAACTCCACCCACCACCTTCTCCCCTCGCCCGTCGGTGAGCTGGCTCCTGCCATCCATGCCACTCTCGACATGTACGGCGAGATGATTGATGTTGTCGTCTTCCACTCCGGTCAGGAGGAGGACCCCGAGGACCGTCGTCTGCAGACTGAGTATCTATCTAAGCTGATGGGCTCGTCCCCTCGCCCTTTGATCTTGTTGAGTTACCTAGTCACCAAGCCGCTCGAGGGTAACTACAACACCTATGTCAGCGACGTGAGCGGTATGAAGGATATCGATCCCACTGATTGGGATCGTTGGTGCGAGTACATTCTCTTCAAGAAGTTGAAGCGTACTGGTTACGCCCGTATCAGCCGTGACACCATCACCGACACTGAGATTCAGGTAGGCTACTATCCCTTCAAGTGACTCAACTACATAACATGACTAACTAATGATACAGGTCGGCAAATTCGTCATCGGTGAGCCCGAGCCCGAGGAAGAAGTCCGTGTCCCAGAGGAACTGGTCCCTGTTGGCCGGCGCTTCCCTGCGCTCTTCCGTGGCGAGGGTGTTCGCGGACACCGTTATCACGTCTTCGACGAGCCCAGGTATTGGCAGTAAACTTAGCTACACTTGGCTCGCCAGGGCACCCTGGAATGGTTTGACCGAAAATAATTGCTTGTTAAAGGCTACTAGGATTTATGAATTCGTGACGTGTGAAATACTGTGTGGAATAGGGAAGGCGGACATTCCAATTTCCTTGTGGATTGATCGCCTGGAGAGAATTAATCATTTAATATCACTTTTTGAGTTGGTGATTTGGCTTTCTGATTTGGGTCGATCTGTGTCTTGTATCTGTTGCGTCAGGATTCTTTATCCTGTGTGTAGGGTGATTATGTTATTTGATCCAGGGCTGCCTTATGGACGGAACTGTGACCACATGGCCAGGAGAATGGAGATCGACGGATCAACGGCTATGGTGCAGGAATAATGACCTACCTACCATAACTTTAACTCCCTACAGTATGTAGAAAATCATGAATCCAGCTCTTTGGCCGCGAAGCCTCAAATCTCGGCAGTTGAAGGGGCGGGAGGAAGACAAAGCAACCCACTACCATTCCCTGGGCATCCGAGTCAGCATCCCTCCGCTGGGTGTTGTTTCTTTGTTTCTCAGGTTACTGAATCCTTTCGTGACGACTGTATCGTTTCATTTTTCATGTGCACCGTCTGACCGTTGAACATCGTTCCAGGTACCTCCCAGGGGGTCCAGCTCGATCTCATCCCTTGAGTAATATGAGTGCTCGTACCAAGTTATCGGTAGATGCCCATCACCGGGCCACGAATGCCTACATTCCAGATCGGCTGAGCTGACTATCTGAATGGACGGACGTCTCTTCCGACTTAATCGGGACTAAAACGTTGAATTATGCCCCTCTTTTCTTTGTCAACTGGCTTTTAAACGCAATCAAATTGTATCCATGAGCAAGTCAATGATCCTTTCGACAAGATAACACGTATTTCTTACCTTTCTTTGACGTCGAGGTATCCTGCTCGAGGAATTTCAACTTTAAACTTCCACGAGAACCAGCTTCAGGCCTTGATTCATTGATCCTTTTCTACTCTCCTCCACTTTACAATCCAGCCTTATGGAGCAGTATATAGACCGCCCCTTCACAATTCCGGGCATATCTGGGGAAACGTGTAGATCTTCACAGGACATGAAAATCTGATCAAATGTACCCACAAAGGTGGTACCTTAATTGAAGAGGTTATAATATGAACCAGTCGTCTCCTTCATGAGACTAAATGAAACTTTTCGGTCACGTCTCCTGGGTACGACACGCATCAGGTGGTCCTACGATCCCCTAACAAAGCCTCTAACTCCCTCAGGTAAAGCTGACCCGACTCTTGGTCTGCCATCTCACCCCTGTTTTTGTTCAATTGACTCAAAGACAAGAAGCATTTCGCAGTTTCGTCTTGTTTTGCTTCCCCTGGCTTGGCTTTTGCATTGTCATCGGGCTGTCCGCGAGGGGCCGCTCTTTTGGTTTCAAGATTTTCCTCTGTTCGTTCTTTCTATCACAATTCTCATGTATCGAAACGTTTCATTAAACTAACTGGTCCCTAGGTTTCATTGAGCTACTAGACGACGATTGTGACAGAAGTATACGACACTCCTCAAGTCCACACGTGATATTCTACTTGTCTTCGTCGGACTTGAGTGAAGCTCACAGACCTCGACTCATGGGCAACTTCTACTCGAAGATTCTATGATATTTTCGGACAAAGAAAGGCTCCTCTCTAGGACTCCGAAGGCAGATTAATTTGGGCTGTTGGTGGGGGGTTCGCAGTCGAGGCGACGGGATTGAGAACAAAGAAACTATTTCAATCGCAGACACAAGGTATTGCTTTGTTTGGGGGAGTCCCAGGAATCTTAAACTGCCATGGTCGACACGAAACTAATCGCCCAAATATTGCAGTTCTTTCCGTCATTCTGGATCAAACACAATTCTGACAACGACTTTTTGTTCTTTTGCATCGCCAGTTCCTCGCTTGAGTTGCGTCGCAAAGGAAAGTTATATTGTGAGTATAGAATGCCCTACCATCCGGTATTCGCTCCTTCAAATCTCCTATGACAACTGGCTGACAATCAGTCGGTACACCAGACTAGTATCATGTCGCTGCGTCGAACAAGGTCCCAGGCAGCTCTTTCGTCGGAAGATACCACTGCAAAGACGTCAGCAGGAACGAAAGCCTCGGCCAGCGGTCCACCGGCGAAGCGACGGAAGGCAAACAAAGCGGGAGATACAGCTGCTGCGACTGCTGTGAAAAACGCTCCGGTTCCTGCTAGATTACGGCGGCTGCAGAGGGTGATCAAGCCTCTTCGCATTGTCGCAAAGTCGGATACGAGCTTGGAATTCCCCGTTCCTCCCAGTGCTCCACGAGGTCAACCCAAAATCTACTATGGACAAAACGCGCCACTTCCCCGTTGGAGAACTCTCTTGGATGTGCAAGTTCTTGGCAGAGATGTTGAGACAGACTTGATCAGGACACACCCCGGCAGAACCATAATCCCAGGGGTGGCACCGAACACCCACCCCAAGGCTCATGACTTTAATGTCGGGCTTGGATGCCTCAAGTGGATCTTTGATCCAGGTCCGCCTACAGTCTGGGGCAACTTGACAGGCCAACAGCTTTACACGTACGCGCACAGTCTTCTTGCACAGGCATTGGAAAGTCAACACTCTCGACTGCAATTGCGCGATGCTGTACGCAATGAACAATACGCAAGCCTCGTCGCCAATGTCGAGGATCCTTTACCACCCCCACCGCGCTTGAATCCCTCGGGTGCAAATGTCCCGCTCAACTCGACCTTCAATCGAATCGTGGGTTCTACAAAACAATTCAAGACTCGGGCCCCAACATTCTCAGATGCCAAGCGATTTGAGCGCCCGGGGCTTAACTATCAACCGGACCAGGCTGGGTCCAACGGGGGAAAGGATTTGCCCATTGTTTCAACATTGAAGAAGAATATGAAAGGAACGCTTGGCCCTCCGGATCACCAGGATCCTTCCCTCGACCCAACCGCTGTGCTAAAGGTCAAAACTACTAAAAAGCGGCTTCCCATACGGACAAAAGCAGCCAAAAAGACAGCTGGGAAGGGTGCTAAGAAGCACATACACAAAGGCGCGGGGGTCCGGGATCTCGGATCTGAGGAGAAGTTGGTCGGCATTCCACCTGCCTTGCGTGGAAACATTTCGGTACCTCCTGAGGCCGGAGAGGCAGCTGGATCTGGAGGCAGAATTGCACGAATTGGTGAGTACAAATGTGTTTGGTTTGTCGTCATACTTTTGATTTTGAGCATGTTTCTGTGTCTGTTCCTGTATGCTTTCAAGATTATCAGATGATTTCATGAGGAATGTGTCAAAGCAGTTGTCTGGAGGATATGTCTCCGCCCTACTGAAAGCCGTGGAGTATCGGATTCGCCATCATTGGATGCATTCATTGCGCCGTGGTTGGTGCTTAAGACTTCAGGGACAAGCAGTCAAGATCTTGCGGACATTCTTCCCATGACCCCCTTGCATATTCGAGAGACTATTCCCCTTTGGGAAAAATAACTTGGAGATGGATTCTGGTTGAGCAATGATACTGACTCGTCTGCTTTGAACAGCACAATCGCCATGGAACGGCGAACCAGCTCGTGAGTCCATTCATCCTCGCTCTAAGGGAAACACTCCCTATTTCCAACGATATATCAGATGCTAACAGAACTCACGCTCAAGTGGAAAACATGCACAGAGCACAAGCCCAACAACATGGCGCTGGCAAAGATGCAGACAAAGGCCCAGCTCAGGGCCCCGCTCCAGGCTCGAGTCGAGCAGCAGAGAGCTACGCGGCTCTCAATGGAGCACACCAGGACGATATATCCAAAATACTGTTCCCACCTAAGGTGCCCGACGAAGCTACCAAGTATTTCCGTATGTGCAATGAGATCATGGACGATCCCGAAGCGCGCCGGAAACATTATCCCAAGGTTGAAGCCTTTCGTCGAGTTCGATCATGGGCTGGCGCTGTAATGCCCGAAGGGGTCGAAACTTATGTCAAGGCAAATTATTCCAAGGTTCCTACAGCTATTAGACCATTTATGAATATGAAGAGGCCACGGGAGGTAAGTGACGAATTGCTAAGGCATGATGAGAAGTCCCACTGATTATCAGTATAGTAGGTTTTTGAGAATGAGTGAAACGTTGAAGTTGTGGAAGGGGCAAACTCCAAATGTGCCGCTTGCAGAGATATCTGACAGAAACTCACCAATTTTGTACATGATTGCGAGCGGCGTTGTGTAATCGAGGCCTGAGATATATTCCTCGGGTCGAGGTGAGGTTAGAACAGGGTCGATGGGGGGAGTTTTGAACTTTGTGTGCATGTTTTGTTTCCTCATTATTTGACTTAAGCTGGGACTGTAAATCAATAGATTTGATCTTTTCTTCATTTGAAAACTTAGCGTGGATCTGCTACCATTTACATATCGAGGGTTGTATAGTTGTATAGTTGAAACCTCGTGATTGGTCAACCCCAGATCACCTGATCACAGACACAAACAACACAAACACCTTCGTCGGGCCCGACAAAGGCAGCTCTGACAGTGTCACCGAAAACCCGCTCACTCAGCTTTGCCTAATCCCTCGTTTTTTGCGCTTCGATTGAGGCAAGGCGGACTTGCTGACTACTATGAGATGATGAAATACTCAATTTCTTGAACGACAACTTGATTACTTGGCTCGATTGCGCGCTCGTCGCGAACACGCTCGACCAGATCCACCTGCGCATGCTCCCGTCTCTAAACGACAAGCAATCACAATGTTCACATTCACTCCCCTGCTCGGGGCACAGTCATCATCCTCGAGAGCATCGCAGTCTATCCTAGAACTCGATGGTGGTATAAAGATCCTGGTGGACGTCGGTTGGGACGAATTCTTCGATACTCGTGACCTGGCAGAGCTTGAGAAGTGAGCTTGAATCCGTGCTTCCCCATGCTACTTGAACAATTCAAGCTGACCCAATCTCTCAAATAGGCACATACCAACTCTCTCGTTGATTCTCCTGACCCATGCGACTCCAGCGCATATTGGTGCTTTTGTCCACTGCTGTCGAACATTCCCTCTGTTCACTCAGATCCCGATTTACGCGACAAGCCCCGTGATTGCTTTTGGCCGCACATGCTTGCAAGACCTCTACGTTTCGTCGCCACTTGCGGCAACATTCCTCCCGAAAGCCTCGATTTCCGAACCTGGCGCATCGTCGGCGGCATCCGCAGTAGGCTCGGTGGGAGATGGTGAAGACAGCACCGAAGCTGCTGGCAGCTCAGGTCGGATCCTTCTTCAAGCGCCAACAACCGAGGAAATTGCCCGATACTTCTCCCTCATCCAACCTCTCAAATACTCCCAGCCTCATCAACCACTCCCGTCTCCGTTTTCGCCGCCCTTGGACGGACTCACCCTTACTGCCTACAATGCCGGACATACCGTTGGAGGAACGATATGGCACATTCAGCATGGAATGGAATCTATCGTTTACGCGATGGACTGGAACCAGGCGCGAGAGAGCGTCGTGGCGGGTGCTGCATGGTTCGGTGGCTCCGGAGCGAGTGGAACCGAGGTTATTGAGCAGTTGCGAAAGCCAACAGCCCTGATCTGTAGTACCAAGGGTGGTGACAAGTTTGCAGTATCCGGCGGCCGGAAGAAGAGAGATGATCTTTTGCTCGACATGATTCGAAGCAGTCTGGCTAAAGGTGGTACCGTCCTCATCCCGACGGATACGAGTTCGCGTGTGCTGGAACTGGCGTATGCACTCGAGCACGCTTGGCGTGATGCGTCGGCTGGCGAGAAGGGCGATGTACTTCAAGGCGCTGGTCTCTATCTAGCCGGTAGGAAAGTCAACACTACGATGCGACTCGCCCGAAGTATGCTTGAGTGGATGGACGAGAATATCGTTCGAGAATTCGAGGCGGCCGAGGGTGCCGATGGCCAAAAAGCTGGTGGCCAAGGAAACGACAAGGGGAGCGGGAAAGGCGTCGGTCCCTTTACTTTCAAGCATCTCAAGACTGTAGAGCGCAAGAAGCGTCTCGAAAAGCTCCTGGCTGATCAGGGACCAAAAGTCATCCTTGCCTCTGATACCTCTTTGGCCTGGGGTTTCTCCAAAGAGTCACTCCGACAAGTCGCCGAAGGTCCCAACAATTTGCTGTTGTTGACCGAATCCTTCCGAAACACAATGCCCGAAGCAACCGAGGAACTTTCCAGTACAGCATCTCTCGGAAGTATGATATGGCAATGGTATGAGGAACGGAGAGATGGTGTCGCGCTGGAGAAAGGGCCCGATGGAGAATTACTCGAGCAAGTCCACAGCGGCGGACGAGAATTGGCCTGGACTGACGTGCAGCGGGCCCCTCTGGACGCGCGGGATCAACTCCTCTATCAGCAATACCTAGCCACAAAACGACAACTCCAAGATACTTCCCAGGCACGAGGACAGGAGAACCTCGAGAATGCGGCAGATGCATTGGACGACCGATCTAGCTCAACTTCTTCCGAAGACTCCGACTCCGAACAACAAGGCCGAGTTCTCAACTTCTCAACAACGCTCGCGCACTCGAACCGGAGTAAACTGGCTCTTACCGATGAAGATTTGGGTATTAACGTTCTTCTTCGACGCAAGAATGTCTACGACTATGATGTGCGAGGCAAGAAGGGACGCGAACGCATGTTTCCATATGTGGCACCGCGCAAGAGAGGCGATGAGTATGGAGAGTTCATTCGACCAGAGGAGTACCTTCGAGCAGAGGAGCGTGAAGAAATCGACATGCAACAACGACGATCTGACGCTCAGACAAAGCTCGGTCAGAAAAGACGCTGGGATGAGACGGCTGGTGCCGGTGGACGCAGGCTATCCGACAGTGCTGGAGGTCGCAAGCGCCAGCATGTAGCCACAAACGGCCAGAGGGTTGATTCTGGCGCCGGGGATGACCTCAGCCTTCTTTCGGATGGCGAAGGTGCTGATGCTGCCGCATCCTCGGAAGAGGAGGCAGACCCGCGATCATTCGAGGGTCCCGCCAAAGCCGTATACAACAAAGAGACGATCACGATCAACGCTCGCATTGCCTTTGTGGATTTCATGGGCTTGCACGACAAGCGCAGCCTGGAGATGTTGATCCCGCTTATCCAGCCACAAAAGTTGATTCTTGTTGGCGGAATGAAGGATGAAACTTCAGCGTTGGCAGATGAGTGTAAGAAGCTGCTCACTGTGAAGGTTGGTGGTGACGTCTCGACTACAAGTGCGGATGCCGCTGCCATCATTTTCACCCCTGCAAATGGAGAGCCCGTTGACGCGAGTGTCGATACAAATGCCTGGACAGTCAAGTTGAGCAACAGTCTCGTCAGACGTCTCAACTGGCAGCATGTTCGCAGCCTCGGTGTTGTCGCTTTGACCGCACAACTTCGGGCACCCGAGCTTCCCGTTGAGGAAGAGGACGCCGACGCCGACGCAGCTGGCAAGAAGATGAAGTTGGCCAAGGATGAAGCGGCTTTGTCTGCAGTGGCCCCTACCATCGATGGTGCTGCCAAGACAGTCGATAAGTCTGAAGCCTTCCCTCTCCTCGATACATTGCCGGCCAGCATGGCTGCCGGTACCAGGTCTATGGCCCGTCCGCTTCACGTCGGTGACCTTCGTCTGGCCGATCTTCGCAAACTCATGCAAGCCGCTGGACATACGGCAGAGTTCCGTGGAGAAGGAACTCTTCTCATCGATAAATCTGTCGCTGTGCGCAAGTCTGGCACGGGTAGAATTGAGATTGAAGCCGCGGCACAGGCGGCGGCGAATCAGGCCGCTCTTGGCCGTAATGCTGGGAGCTTCCTCGCCGTGAAGAGGAAGATTTACGAGGGTTTAGCCGTTGTGGCAGGGAACTAGGATGGCATGACATGTATTTTTATACTTTATGATGTATAATTTGACTAGCATCGAAGCATTCATGAATTTTCATCATTTGCATTGAAGTGTTATGTGACTCCCCATCTATACTTCGATTCCTTCGACCTCAGTATCATCTTCTCTCATACGCATGCCAGAACCTATGTGTCTTTGTTGCGGTCCTCCTGTCGTAAGCTAACATCAGTGTGGATTCTGTGGCGAGACTGCTCATTATTACCCTGTTCCATATTGACAGTGGCCTCTCCGAATCGTCGACTACGAACCCAGTTCACGATGAATCTCTACCAATAATCAAGCATGGACCTCACAGCCCCGAGCGCTCCGATTCTCCCTCTCCCGATCTGGCACATACTGGTGTGGAATGGCATCCGGGTTCCAATGTTGGTATCGAGGAACTGAACAATGTCTACGCATGTGACGATGGTGAAGTGCACAAATCTGCATCCATTGCCGTGGTCAAAGAGAATGATCCCTTGTATGACGCCGACCAGCATGACCAAGCGCTCAAAGCTAATGAACACGATCCCCCTTCCATTCAGGACACTGCATCATCCATTGTGACTGTTCCAGTCATGTCCCGAAAAGACCGCTCCACCTGTCGTGTCTAAAAAGGCAAGTGACATGGAGCGGCTTCTCTTGGCCGCGATTCGGGATCTAGCCAACAAGTACGTCGACATTCCTGCAGTGGCGAACATGGAAATTCGGGCATTCGCGAAGAATCTCCATGATAGCATGTCCAAGTTGGAGCACGATTGTGAAGTGTCGGATGCGATAGTTCTCTGCGACATGTAATCGACATCATCGTCAAGCATGAAGTTGATTGCGGAACCACCATGCAGCAGCTACTCTACTTGCGTGCACCGGCGAGCGTGCGTGGCTTATGTCGTTTTGTTATCTGATATTGTGGAATAGGCCAATCCCTTTCTTGTGCTGAGCAATTATCACAGTTGCCGGCTTTCTGTGTTCCTATCTTGCTTGCTTGCTGTTGTTATATGTACCTCTCGGGAAAATCCCGGTCCTTTCTTCCTGCTCTCTTAAGACTGCGTTATCTCTAAAAAGATCGCTGTTCGTTTTCGCAATACACCCGTTTCCCTCATGGATGTCCTGGTGTCTGTAATGCCATCATTGATGGAGGTTCACATGGATATCATATCTTATGGTCTACTAATCAGATAAAAGAACGATTGGACGTTCATCTAGAAAGATGTCTCAAAAGAGATGATGATGGAGCTCCCAGTTATAGTCCTAAAAAGTGCTAGAGCTTTCCTTTTAGGGAAAAAGGTCTGTCTCTATACCTTAAAGTAGCCACACACACAAAATGTCCTTCCTTCTGATGACATGGCGTTCCCCGCATGTTCCCAATGGAATTTGTTCATGCCATCGAGAGCGGATAGGTGCACATGCGTACCGCATCTTCGGCGTTCGCATTAGGTCCCAATCGCCATTTCCGAGTCAAGGTCCGATGTGGTGTTAGGAAGAGATGATTGACCAAGCGATCAACAACAGAACGACAGCCGCGCTTCTGTCTCTTTGGAGACCCTTGATAGTCGCTCAGGCCGTCATGTTGGCTTGTCTGGGGTTCATGAGGGCGGTCGCCGTCGTGTTTGTGATTATCATCCGCAATGCCTTGATGACCAAGATTGTTGCTGTTATCGGATCCCGGGTGTGGTCGCTTGGAGCCTCTGTCGATGCGATTGAAGCTTCTTAGGAAGGGATCGTTGTAACCGTCCGAATCGTCGAGAATGTAGAGGTCGAGTAACTTCCGGAGCTGCTCCTTGATCTTTGGGTCTAGCATCTTCAGCTGCAATGTGCCTAGGATAACGAATGCTCGTCGGATTGCGCCAAGAGGGTTTCCATGCCATTTCTTTAGCTGAGTGCAGTCCTCGATAATTGAGCTGCCTGTGATTTCCACGAGCCAAGGGGCATACGGACTCAGAAACACTGTCCGATACAAGCCTCCAATAGCATTCGACTGGATCAGCCCTTGGCTGACTTGGTAAGCTTTGTATTCCGCTGCCGTGGGTGGTCTTCTCCTGGTATCTTTGCCATCCTCGGCTGCTTTCTTGCGGCGGACGGAATCCTTCATCTCACGTTCGATAAAGTAGTCAAGATCGCTCGGGAAGAACACAACTCCGGGGTTAATGGTTTTATCGTGGCATAGCTTACGCAAGAAGACGGCATTATCCACTTTCGTCAGATTTGATCCGTCTGCGATGAGGCCCGCTTGTACCCATTTGTTAACCTGACAACAAGTTAGAGCTGGGCTCGCATGAGAGTAGGCAAATAGGTATACCTGAGAGTCCTTTTCGCCAGACATATGGCAGCAGTCAGGATCTGATGCGTCGCAGATCCAGCATCGTCTTGGATTGGGATAAATCCCTTTCAGTTTTGTCTTGGTTGCTCTCTCCGTGAGTTCCGTGAACTTCGACACTCCGCTTAGACCTGAAACTTCTGACACCGGGGATGGAGTTGCAGGACTTGATTGAGCGTTATGGGGTAAAGCGCCGGAGTGCGAAGCAAATGTGGGTGAAGTTGGTGGTAACATATCGCCTGAGATGTGAGCTATATAGTACATGAATGAACAGGTAGAAATAGCAAGTTGCTGACTTACACCATCGCGAGATTTCCTCCCAACGGGAGTGCCAGGCGCGAACCAAGTCATCGTCGGCAGACGCCATTGCGGAGGTGATAAACTAGAAGGTGCTCAGAGTTGTAAAGTGTGGACTGCCAAAGGAAGGTCTTTCACGTAAATCTATCTGTAGGAGGTAAGGATTTGAGGGACGATTAAAAAAATGATTAGAAAGAGCTTTCAAAAAAGAGGAGTTGAAGCGTATCTCGCTAGACGGCTTCTGGTCGTATGTCTGCCCAGAGGAGTCAAGTACGGTCGAGCCGACCTCAAATCGGGCAGGGGACTAGTCAGCCAAGCGTCATCGGGCAGTCGATGTCAAGGTAAATTCGGGTAAAGGCGGTCATTTATAAATTTGTTCAGGGTTTCTGATAGCAGCACTTTTGTCCCCATCTCATCAATGAAAGGCGGGTCACAGGACCATGCGTAGAGCAATACTCAAAACGGATAAACATTGATGATCTAGGGGTGGATGGGGGTGATGAGGAGGGGATACCTAGCGAATTCGAGAAGAATGCCTATGGTCAGTTCCATGCGGAAAGATAGAAACGCTTTTATGGATTCAGGGTACTTCCATTGGGATACTTGACGAAATCTTTGACGTTTCTCACCCATAACGGCTCTTACGTATTGGCCGACATTGAAGGGTCGAAAATCATTCAGTATATCTGGCATCATCTAGACGACGGAATTCCCTTTGCATTTGCACACTACCCCATTACACCGCTCAATTGTATCTGTAACGCGTCGCATCGAAGTGTAAGCGAAGACTTTTCCTTCTACTTGACCTCCTTCGCATGTTTTATATCTGTGTCCTCCATCTGTCATTCGTCTGTCATCCGTGTGCCATGTTGAATACCCTCAGAAGCTCGTGGTCAGCTTATGGTGTTTAGTATTCGCCAGCAAAGTCTCTGTCTGTTGTGCATGCTCGATTGGCTTCGCATATTGTTTCTCGTCGCCTATGTAGCTCCCGTATAACGGGTGCCTTCTCTTGATCAATTCAAGTCAGCCTTTCATCCAATGCACACCATACTAAAGATCCGGCACTAAATGATCTTCAGAATGCTCAAGGAAATCGTCGACAAGCCACTGTCTATCCGAGAGGTCGTCAACCTGCCAAGCTAAGCTCCCACCCCTATTCCGGAGGTTGTCCAAACTTGAGATTTCCACCAAGCCTTATGCGTGGTCAGTGTCGTTTTCTCAGGTGATGACTCGGAGCTCGTCCTGAAGTCCGACCAGTGTGGCGGTAGCTTTTTCGCCTATATTATATATAACCTTGACGCTTGTTTTGATTCCAAGCTCAGAAAGGCTGTGTGGCATCTCGCTCGGATCCATCTTCAAAATAGGTCGGTATAGGTTGTCGGGATAAAAGGATGTATATGGCGCAACGACGGATGTTTTCAGAGAATCGGCTAGTGTCCAAATCGTGACATACATATCTTCCTTGCGTGATTCAACTAGGAGATAGATGAGCTCGTTATGCTTGAACATGTCTGAGAGTGTCTCAACCTTGTTCTGTTGCTCACCATGCCACGCACGACTCTTGAATCCGATGCAGGGGCGAACGTCAACATCCTTCATCTTGATTGCAACAACGTGAAGTTCCTCATTCTTGATACGGTTAACAACGTCCGGAACCTGGTGGAGCTTGTCTGGAAGGAGAACCGCATTCCGATCCTGGGTGTACTTCCAAGTCACCTGCTCATGGAAGGGTCTAAGCAGGTCTTCATGGGGAGCCACCAGCTGTGTCTTGAAGTCGTGACCGAGCAGATACTTGGTCTATTAAAGGATTAGCTCGTTTCCTTTGATTCTAGGGATATCAGTGATAATACTCACAGTCGCAGTTTGGACGTGAACCTGTTTAACGTGAATGGACTAGACACATCGCCCATTGAGGATCAAGGAGCGAGACTGAGTCAGCTTCCGAGACTTAGTAGGACTGATCACCTCAGCGTAGGTGATGATCGATCGGATCTCAGCATAGGTAACTGTCTCGTCGTGATTGGAGGAGAGGAATGTTCGGACTCCAGGTTCCTTGTGACCCAGGTCCCAGTCGGTCACGAGTTCTCCCACTTTGTTGAGTACTGCAGCTTTCAATTCGAAGGGCTTTGCGACACGGCCTTTGGTCTTGGCCTTCTTGTCACCTTTGGTCTTTTCCTCTTCCTTGGCCTTGATCTCGTCACGCTGAGGCTGGTAAGCTCGGAGGTAGGTTCCCTCCAAGTCGTCAGGGACCTGGACCTCCTCCTTGCGAGCACGATTGAAAGCCTTCTTTTCCATAGTGAAAGTGAGGATTGATGGAGAAGAGTGTCTGAGATGGGGATGTTGATGATAAAGAATGTGGGAGATGGGGAGGTTGAAGAAGAAGATATAGTTGAAGAGGAGGGGGATGACCCTTTTTTATGTTATAGCTGGAGGCAGCAAGAGGTTTGTTTGTTTTTGATGCCTTAGCGCGCAGGTCTCAGCGATCTGGACGGCTCGTCGTGGTCACAGCTGAATTCTACTGCACGAAGAAGGTTAAGAGCTGCAAATAGTGTGCTAATGTTGTAGTGAATGAGTGTCCTAGCGTCCCGATGGAGGCAATCTAGCCGGGTCCCAGAGATAGAAGACAGCTCGCTAGGACGTCTGGCAAATGCTACCATGTAGTGAAGGAGGCTGCGAAGGACTGCATATGGTGCTGATGTTATAGCGGGGGCGAGGGAGGAAGAGAAGGAGAAGGTAGAGGAGAAGAACTGAGAGCTGCAAATGGTGCTGATGCTGTAGTGATTGAGTGTCCTAGCTTCCCGATGGAGGTGATTTGTCCAGGTCCCAGAAGTGTGACATGGCCCGCTGAGACCATGCGTAGAACATACGCAGGACGGGTGAAGGTTGTTGGTCCGAGGGTGATTTGTCATTTGTTGATTTATTGTACTAGCTTTCTGACGGAGGCGATCTTATCCTGATCCCAGCAGTGTGAGACGGCCCGCTGAGATCATGCGCAGAACATACGCAGGACTGGTGTATATTGTTGGTCTGATGGTGATTTATCTAGGTCTTAGCAATGAGAGACCGCTCGCTGAGACTATACGTAGGATATACGTAGGATAGGTGTAAGATTTTGGTGTGGAGATGTAAAGGGGTATCAAGGAAGGAAGAAAGGAGCTGGAGCAGGAGGAGATCAGACTTCCACGAGGATGACCGTCTACAACAAAGAGCGTAGATGTCCCGTGCTGCTCGTGGTATGTCCCAGCGGCCGTCTCAAACAACCACCCCCATCATCACATGTAATTGGTCTTCGACTGGTACCACTTTTGACTTATTGCAGACAAGGAGCCTCTGATTAGAGGCCTCCAACAGCAAATGAAAATCCATTCCTTTCTGTCTGTCTGATGACTTCCCACCTCGTGCGCGAGATCATAATCTTGGGCGTTCCTCTGCTAATCAGGTAAATTTGCCCATGAACTGTTCTCTTCTCGAGTGGCTTGCTTGAGATCTTTTAAACTATCTTTTAAAACGTCTTTTAAAACGTCTTTCGAAATATCTTTTAAAAGACGTTTTAAAAGATAGTTTAAAAGATTTTGTGGCCTTGAAGGCTTGTATCGGGATGAATGATCAGGTGATTGCTCTTCTACAATTAATTAAGGAAGGGGAGTTAATTATAAATAATTTAATTCTGGTTTCTTGACCGACGATGGCTAAACAGATGCTCGGTCTATCCATGTGGAACATATCGAACTATGGTTGCAGTAAGAAGATGAGGTAGGCATACAGTCAGTGAGTAGAGGATGAGAACCGCGATGTGGTGCCCGGTAACATGTAGCATCAGGTAAGCATGCAGAAAGGAAAAGGGTCCAGTCAAACCTCGTCAAACTCGCCATCATAATGATATTCTTCGCCGCTTGAAATGTCGTAAGGCTCACCATCGCATTGGTAGACAGGGATCTTTGATCGGCAGCGGAGACGAGAAAGTGTTGGGGACTCTTCCTCATGGACACGCTTCTTCCCCTTTCCGGCAGAAACGGAACCAGAGGCGGTCGACGAGGACGAGGCGGAGCTGGACGCGAGGGAGGGAGTATCGATCTTCCCCTTTCCGACAGAAACGGAACCAGAGGCGGTCGACGAAGACGAGGCGGAGCCGGACGTGAGTGGAAGGGAGATGGGAGGTCCAAGAGTCTTCTTTAGGTCCCATGTCGATGCCTCATCGCGCGAGAGGTCATGATCTTGCTTGAGATGGTCCAAGAGTGCCCTGCGGTGGGGGACTGGGACTAAGCAGGTTGGGAATGGACAGAAGAAAGCCTCGAGTTGCTGCACATCTGTGACTTGTCGAATGGGGGCTTTCTGCACTTGCTGGGCAGTCATTTTGTGCACCCGTCGCATGTGTGCAACTGCTGTAGCTCTCTTTCTGGCAAAGCTTCCACAGTCGGCCTTTGGACATACAAACACCTTCCATTCACAGGGATCATCGCCACTCGGTCCACGCGTCTTCTCGACGACAGTACTCCATGCCTCCTCCTTCGGAACGCCGTGCATGCTGTTCATGTGGCGGCGCACATCTTGTAAGCGAGGGAAAGGTTCACCACAATCTGGGACTGGACAGAAAAAAGCTTCCAACGCGTCGCCTTCTTGAAGATATCTGATGGCCATCTTGTTCCAGTCGTTGTGTGTCAATTGGTGCGTGCATCTCAGATGGTTGTGGAGACACACGAGTTTCCTGAAGAACGATGGGCAATCAGGAATGGGACAGAGCATGATCTTCAAAGTTGAGGTGTCGGTCTCGGTCTCTGATACCTGGATGCGCTGCTCGGATGAATCTGGTGGTGGCCCGTGAGTGAGACGCAGTGGCCATTCTTTCGTAGTTTCGCGCGGAAGCCCATGATCCCTGAGTAGATGGTAACGCAAGGCAACTAGACCGAAAGGGAACGAACAACCAGCAACTGGACAGTAATAGGCGTCGAGTAACTCATTCTCTCCGAGTCTGCGCAACTTGGTTTCCTTGAGCATCTCACTGGACATACCGTGATCCTTTCTCAAGTGGGTTTTGGCGACATGGAACTGCGGGTAGAAATAGGTACATCCTGGCTGTGGGCAGAGGAACATCTCAGCGGCAAGGAACTTGCCTTTCTCGGAATCAGAGAACATTGGTGGTCGAGACTCAGGCTCGGGCCGAGTGAGCGACAAGGCTTTCGCTTCATCCGCAGTGAGCCTGTGGGTTTCCCTCATGTGCTTGCGGAACGAGGCAGTGCCCAGAATGGGACGTACGGGGCAGTACGCAAATGGGCATTTGAACGGCAGAAGACGATCATAGAGCTGTTCTGCTACGTCCGAAGATGACTTGGGCTCTTTGAGCGCCCTCCGAATCGCCTTCGTGATCATTTCTTTCAGAAACCCATGGTCTTCAGCTAGATGCTTTCGTAATGCCTCTCTAACCGCAGTGAATTGAAAGCCAACGGGACATCCTGATGCGGGGCAAGAGTAGAACACTGTGAATGGCGCAGTGATCGTTCGTCTACCAAGAACCCTTGGACCAAGAACCTTCACCATCTGAGCAAGAGTGAATTTGTGGACGCCATAAAGATGCTTCCGAACCCGATTCCACCGTGTGAACAACTTTCCGCAACCTCGTCTAGGATAAGGATCAGTCTCGTCAAGACAGGGACACTTTATCGGTTCGGGCTCAATGAGGTCATGGGATTCTTGGACATGTCTGAGCAACTCCGTCATCCGTCTGAATTGAGCAGGACATTGGCTGCACTGGACGGGCTTGACTTCATGGACATTTCTGCGATGGGTTTCGAGTCCCCAGGGAGTATGAGCTGCGTAAGTGCACATGTCACATTTCCAGTTCAATTCCGTCCGACCATCTGTGCCTCTGCAAACCTTCTGATGTTCCTCGAAGGTATTAGGGTTGGTCGTTTCGTACTTGCACGTCCCTTTGTTACAAGCAAATACAAACTGCGTGGCGTCTGCGCGACTTCCACCAGTGGGCTTGATGAGATTGTCCCATTTCTCCCCGTAGTACTGTCCTCGGATCAGATTGATTGCAGCAAAGCAATTGACAAAAGCATGGGGCGCTGATTCAAGCGTTGAGACTGGTAAGCTGGAGCCCCGGTCCGGAATTTTATCATGGGAGCGAAGGTTGAACGAAGTCAAATCCATCAATGCGTCTTCGCTGAGACAGTTCTCTTCTGAATCTTTTTCATCAGAGTCATCGTCAGAGTCAGCGTCAGAGTCAGCGTCAGGGTCATCGTCAGAGTCGTCACCACAATCGTCACCAGAATCGTCATCAGAATCATCATCAGAATCAGAATCAGAATCATCATCAGAATCATCATCAGAATCATCATCAGAATCATCATCAGAATCGTCATCAGAATCGTCAATGCTTTGATACTGGATTTCCGAATTGAAGGTCTCTTCACTGTCGGATTCTTGAGCGTCCCGATCGGCATCATCGTCTAGCCAATCCTCGTCACCACTGTCGTCTTCGTATCCTTGGGCTTCATCGACACCTGATTCCCCCTCCACAGGCAACCGAGTCGACTCTCCAGATTCGGCTTGGTGAACCACTTTTCCCAACCGCCGGTCATTCCTGTACCAGCGAGAGGCACGGTTTCTTTCCTCAGGTGACCTGGGATCCAAGCCTTTAGTCAACATGTACTCGGTGAGCTGCTTGGAGGAAGTCTTCCTGATTCGGCCTGGGTCGTGGAAATCCGGGGCACGTTTGTCGTTCAATTGGGCCGTAGCACGATGATTGTAGAAGAGGACTTGGAGATCATCGATATAGTCGTCGGTAACCCCAGCCCAAAAGGCATGGCCAGAATGACCGGCCGTTAAGGCTGCAGTGGCGCGGTTTGTAAGATTGGTCGTGGTAGCTGGCAGGTGGGCCACTTCTCGCAGTGCTCCTCTTCGAATAGCATGGCTAGTGAAGCGACCGCGAAGACCAGCATTCTCGGCTGCTCGCTTGAAATAGTCATTCAAAGCGTTGACCCTTATCGGAGCATCCGTGCTGGTTCCAGCAGAGGGCTGCCAATGGGGGATGACCGGGAGTTGAGGATGCTTCCATTGTACCGTGCGATTGAATTGGCGAGAAGCGTGTTCAAGAACTTCCTCGACTGTCTTTCCGTGTGTCTGACCGGTTCTCATGGCCACGATGAGTAGCAGCTTTACCACACACATGATGTTCAGGTCTGGATCTGCGAGAGGGTCCACCCAAAAGCGCTGTCCGTCCTGTGGTGTCTGTCTGAACGCACAAAGTGAGTAACGAATAATCAATCAATATATGTGGAACACATGGGAGCTGTACTTACTTTTCGCCCTTACTGTACCTCAGGATAAAGCCAGCTTGAAGGTCCTGCACGGTCGGAGGAGCATCCGCGCCCTCACGGATTTTGATCGTCACATCCTTGAAACAGAGAAACTCGGATCCAGTGTATCCGGCACTTCGGGTAATATCTCCAGCACGAGCACAACTTGCACTTTGGAGAATGAGCGCCAAAGTCACGATCAAAGGGCCGTCCCAATCCCGTGTACCATCCTGCAAGCACGAGCAGAGGTAATGGTGGAGGATACGACGGAGAGTTGTGAACCCGATCCATTCTCTTGGTAGCCATCTACCCTTTACGAGAAGTCCCTCGCCCAGACCTTGGTCTATCAGCGCATCGACTCTCTGTTTGAAATGACGAGTGGATGTGAGGAGAACTGGGTGCTGGAACTGCAACATAACCATGAGGGTCCTGAAAATACTCTTCAGGGTGGAAGCAGACATGGCCGGCTTATCACGAATGCGTGGCTTGAAGTTGTCCATGAGGTGAGATAGAAACCGAATAATCAAGTCTGCATCGGGCTGTTCGTCTGGACTTCAAAGCAGATGAATGTCAGTCAGACAGAAACCGGATGATTGCAGTGGATTCTGATGGGGGCTTGATATCAGAGCAGTGATCGGGGATATGACCTACTTTCTGTTGAACCCAAAACAGAATGCAATCCATTGGTTCTTCACTGTGTCGACCTGATATCTCCAGCCAGGGGAGAAGGCCGCAATGGTGAGTTTCTGTAGCCTTTTCCTGCTATTTTGGCGGTTCTCGACTACATTCTCAATGAGCCGTTGGGCAGCTTTGTGGCCTGCACTTGGATTATGAGGAGTCCAAAATGAAGCCCGAGCGGCGCCCTCGTCCATGTCGTCTCCCGAGTCAAAGTCTGGGGGGATTTCGGGGGCCAAGCTGAAATCCAGGAATGGATGTGCCATTGTGAACTCGTAGGTATCAATGTTATCACTGTGCGAATAGTCGTAACGAATGTGAGAATCGATCAATGACGGAGAAAAACGCAATATTGATAAAAAAGAGCGAAGGAAGACGTGCACTCGACTGATGGAGTTTGCCCTGTAATAGTAGTGAGAAGTGAGCGATGAGGTACGGGAGGATGAGAGTGTTACATACCTGATCAGTGAGTCTGAGTGAGTGATCTTTTGGGAACGAGTGATTGGATTGGACACAAAGATTGCCAATCTTTGATGGGAAACGAGGGATTGGAGATGGAAGGTGAGAATGTGAGGTTGAGGATTGAAGAGGGGGAACGACGAGTAGTTGGCAGCAACTCGTGACTTCCAGTTTGGGAAGGAGCGCGATGATGACCATGTGACCAGAAAGTCGACGTCGCGGTATCCTCAACACGTAGAGAAAGGTGGTAATTCGTGGTTCTGTCTAGCCCTCTTGATAGCAGCAACTTAGCCAGGTCCCAGAAATGGAAGACAGCTCGCTGGGACATCCGGCAAATGCTACCATATAGAGGAGGCGTGAGAGCACTGCATATGGTGCTAATGTTGTAGTGGATAGCTGTAAGGAGAAAGGAGGAGGAGGAGGAGGAAAACTGTAAATGGTGCTGATGTTGTAGTGAATGATTGTCCTAGCGTCCTGACGGAGGCGATTTGTCCAGGTCTCAGCAATAAAAGACGGCTTGCTGAGACCCCACGTATAACATACGCAAGACAGGTGTGGTACCATGTTGATGGCGAGGTGGGTTTCTGATCTTTCAAACGAGTGCAGTTCCAACGGGGTCTGGGCAGTAAGGCCGGTCGAGACCACAGAAAAGCACTAACACAGTCACCGATGCAGACTGTGTGTCCCAGGCGGAGGGATGCTTGTCGGGTGAGAGAGGTTTGGGGTGTCCAGACGAGTGCAGTTTCAACGGGGCCTCAGCAGTAAAGCCGGCCGAGACCCCGGGAAAGTACTCTCACAGGTACCGAAGTAGACTGTGCATCACAGAAGGGATGTTGAGAACAAGGTGGAGGAGGTAAAGGGGGAGGAAGCAGAGGGGGGCGACGCAGGGGTGGGGGAGGCATGGTGGGAGTGGAGGAAGTGAGCGTGGAAGGTCAGAAAGTTGAAGATGGAGAAAAGATTACAGTAGAAGGGGTGAGGAAGAGCCTTTTTATATTTCAGGGGGAGGGGCCAAGGCAGCAAGCGAGAGGAGGCAGGAGATGTGGCCAACGTTTGCTGGGGTGTTTGCAAACACAGAGGTAGGAACTTGGGATAATCGATACTTCCTAGGATACTCGGTAACAACATACACTGTCCGAGGTTCTTCAATCTAGCAATAAGTACATTGTTACTGCAATAGGAACCCCTCCAATGAGATAAAGGGGAAGGTGGTATCTTCGAACATCACTTCTCTGTTGGAATGCGGTCTTGCAGAGATGAAAAAATCACCTCGAATTTCAGAATATTAGACAAGATGCTTAGACAACCTATGAATCCAACCTGAGTGGAATCATGGCCCAAGGGGAACTGCCCCATGTATCATGGCATTTCATAAGATTGATATCCCGAACTGGATATCAGAAATTATACCTATTTGCAGCCACGTGTCAAAAGGTAAATTGAAAGACAATGCATGAGCTATTTAAAAAGTCTATTGCACCTTCTTTCTAGAAAGACTGTTCAAAAACGGGGAATTTAAGCATTTATGGCTCGCGTTTTTAGTGTCTCGGACTTGAAATTTCGGAACTGCCATTGTACACAAAACTACACACATAAGGCGCATGAAACACCGGGTTATCAGACAAATGCGTAGTCGGAGCGTTTGAAATATTTATCTCCTTGGAAAATCAATTCTGCAAATTTAACTGTACATGTCTTAAGGCTTCGTGGCAGGGAATTTACCACTGCCCAAAATATCCCCATCCTCGGTCTTCCCATTCAAAGCTCGGTCGATACGGAACTGCGAAGTTTGGAACAGTCGAGGCATACTGGTTTTCTCGAAAGGAATATCTTGAATGATCATCTTGGCCAGCTCTTTCGAGGACAGCCAAATGACCGGCATACCATGGCCATTGAAACCTGCAAGGATGTACTGGTTCTTGCCGCCAGGCACAGTGCCGATATGCGGGTTGGAGTCGTAAGAGTAGCCCATAACACCCGACCAGATCTTATCTATCTTGGCACCGGTGTCTTCCCATCCACGGTAGGTCTTCTGCATGTAGTCGTTGTAATAGTCCTTTGCAGAATCGATGAGGACGCTGTCATCCACATTGTCGTACCACTGGTCCTCGTGTTTCCGGAACACGGCAGCCGCACCTCCCACAACGATACTGCCATCTGCCCGGGGAATCAAGTATGAGAGAACATTGTCTTCCGTTCGGTTGATATAGGAGTTGTTAAGAAGGGGTGCAGTCACTCCATCTGGAACGGTGATCCGGCAACAGATGCCTTTGCACGGAACAATGTTCTTCTTATATTGTGGGAGGACGCCTGAGACATAGGCATTGTTTGCGTAGACGACCTTTCCGGCATGCATCTTGCCCCGAGGTGTCTCGACAATAAACCCGCCTTCTGGGTCAGCAGTTACTGACGTGACCGGAGTGGTTGTTTGTAAGTTGACACCAGCGTCAACAATCAGCTCCACTAGATGCATGATGAACTTATAGGGCCACATTGTCCCGGCAGTGAAGCTGGCACAAGCCTTGGCGCCTTTAACTCCGCAGATCTGAGAAAAGGTCAGTTTCTATGATTTGCTAGAATATAGATGAGCGATTCACTTACCCCTTCCACATTGTCGCCAGAGTAGAAAACGACATCATCCATGTACTCGAATCCCTCGGAAACCATGCGTTCGTATACAGCTTTGGCCTTCTCTGCCGCGTCCGCGTTACACCAAACATCAATCGATCGGGCTAGAGTGAAATCACAATCGATCTTCTCTTGCTCAATGGTTTTTTTCATGGCACGTAAATTGTTAATTTCAAACTCGGCAATCTCAGCTCCAGCTCGTGCTCCCGCACGGTCCACGTATGTTGGAATGTGACCATAGAAGTCAGGTCTGACATGACCGCCGTTCCGGCCAGTTGCCCCCGAACAAGCACCTCGAGCCTCTAGAATAGCGATGGACCTGTTCGCATCGCCATGGTCTTTGACGAGATGATAGGCAGTGCCGACACCAGCATAGCCGGCACCAATAATCACAATATCACTGTGCTCAGGCAATTGCTCTGTTGAACGATGATCATGGAGCTTGTGCCGTGTTGTTTGCCAGAAGGTCTCGCCAGGGTTGTTGGCAGGGAGACATTCGGGAGTCCCGGCAGTTTGAAATGAATCCCTGCTTCGAGTGGGCAAATCTTGAGTTCTGGCAGGCATGGTTGAAAGAACAACTGATAACGAATAGACAAGGAATAGTTGGAAGAGCAATGGACAGGGAACACGGGTCAGAGCTTAATTAAGTTTCCGGTGATTTTGATAGAGTTGAGTGGCTTTATCGCGATAATCCGGAGACCGGAACGTCATCGGCAAACCAACTGGCCACCCATGCCGAGCGCGCTTGTCGGCCGGGCCGGAATTTCCCTTTCGGGCCTTAACTTTAAAGCCTAATCTCGACCCACGGGTCGGATGGCGGATGCACCTCCCCGCATGAAACCACAACATCGGGGCTTGTCACAGTCAGCTCGACCTCCCATCTGAAAGACAGTCAAGGTCTACTCTTTATTCTTATCTTGCCGGTGTAAGTCCGGTCGCTTGAACCAACGACAAACGAGCGATTACCAATGGCCCCAAGATGAGCTGTCGCCATGCATCGTGATTGGTGCCCGACAGATTGCCAAAAGCAATATGCATGAAAGTGGAAAATAGTACAAATTTCCCACAACAACTCCAATTATTCAGTCTTCTCCAAGAAAATTCTTTTTCGACTGCTTATTGTTCAAAGATGTCCATTTCCGCAATGTCGGAGGACCACGATGTTCGCATTACCTCCAAAGAGAAATACCCCAATTACAACGCCGAGATGACCAAAGAGGGAGATGTGGAGAATGCTGCTGGGCAACTGGAGGAAATCCACAGTTTACAACAGGGACTCCACCAGCGACACATCCAGATGATCGCTCTCGCCGGCACTGTTGGAACGGGTCTGTTTCTCAGCTCGGGTCGCGCCATCGCACACGCCGGCCCACTGGGAGCCTTCCTATCATACTCTATCATCGGTCTTGCAGCGGCTAGTGTCGTAATGGTCACAGGAGAGATGGGCGCGCTCGTACCTCTTAATGGCGGGGTGGTGCGTTACGCGGAAATCTTCTTTGATCCTGCACTAGCCTTCGCCAATGGATGGAACCAAGTGTACTCCTATATCGTGTCCATCCCGGCCGAATTAGTCGCGTGCGCCGTCATCGTTGAATTCTGGATCACCGTCAGCAGTGCTATATGGATCACCGTCTTTGGTCTTATCATGATTGTTACGGCGCTACTCTTCGTTCGGGTTTACGGAGAGCTCGAATTTGGATTCTCCATCCTTAAAATCATGTTGATTATTGGAATCAACATCATGGCTTTGGTCATCACCTGTGGTGGAGCGCCAAATCACAAAACCACGGGCTTTGAATACTGGAAGGCTCCGCATGGCCCTTTTGTCCAATACCTCGGCATCAAAGGCTCACTGGGTCGTTTCCTCGGGTTTTGGACCACATTCGACAATGCTTTATATGCTTATTCGGGCATTGAAAACATTACTGTTGCTGCTGCAGAAACCAGGAACCCCCGTCGAGCTATCCCAATGGCCGCAAGACGCATCTTCGTCCGTATCCTGCTATTCTACGTTATTACGATATTCATGGTTGGTTTGGTTGTCTCATCTGCCGACCCCAGACTACTCCGAGACTCCGGCACAGCGGCTCAGTCTCCATTCGTCGTTGCCGCCCGAGATGCCGGTATCAAGGTGGTACCGTCAATCATTAACGCCCTTGTCCTGACCTCAGCTTGGTCATCAGGCAACTCTAACATGCTCGGCGGCTCTCGAATTCTGTACGGAATGGCAATGCAGGGCCACGCTCCCGCTATCTTCAAGCGTCTTAACCGCTTCTCAATTCCCTACGTTGCTGTTGGCCTTTACTGCATCTTTATGGCCCTGGGCTATATGAGTCTGTCTGATGGCGCATCGCGGGCTTTTGAGTGGCTTCAAGGGTTAGTATCTATCTCCACACTTGTAAACTGGGTAATTCTGCTGGTTGTGTATCTCCGGTTTCTATATGGATGCAAGAAGCAGGGGATCGACCGGAAGAGAGAGCTGCCATGGGCGGCGCCCTTCCAGCCTTATGGAGCGTGGATTTCATTGGTCATTTTGATTCTACTCTTCTTTACTGGAGGTTATTCCACGTTTATGAAGGGACATTGGAGTACTGAGACCTTTATCTCGTCTTATTTCAATTTGCCATTCATCCTTATCGTGTATTTCGGATACAAGTTCTGGATGAAGACGAAGATTATTCCGTTGCAGGATATCCCCATTCGACCTTTCATTGAGCATTATCAGCAGAACCCTGAGCCAGAGCCAGCGCCTAAGCGTGGGCTCCAGCGACTGAATCTCCTTTGGTCTTGATGTTGGGAATGTTTTGGTTGAATATCTAGCAAATGCAATTCTTTCTATTTCAGTACATAAGATGATCCCAGTAAACTTTCTGAATTGCTTTATTCTCGAGTATCTTCTCATAAAGTGAAGTTATGGTTGGAAGTATTCTAATACAGGGAATTACATTGAAATAGAAAACATGGTGGCAGTCCAAAGGGTATACGAAGCAGGAGACTTGAACAATGTTCAGCCGCATATACTTCAGCTTCCTCCTTTTTGAAAAGACATTTGAAATGTGCTTCTAATAATCCTTTAAAACTCCTACATAAATATTTACTGGCTGACTCAACGAGATACGCCAGAATTTGCGATGATGTTGAATCGATCTGAACTTCCTAATTGGGAAGGTCTCGTTCCTGAGAATTCAGGTGTTAAAGGAAGCGCGGGCCTCGATACAGTTGCATCGATGAATCGAATGAGGTACATTTTCATGATAGCTATCCCCCGACATATTCACTGGCATCGACCGTTGAGTTGCTAAACAGTTGTGGTTGGTGAGGAATTACTTGATCCACTTACGGCATGGGAGAAATTGGCTTATCTCACTTCGCTCCACTCCGTCGAAAGTGACTCCGGAAGCTCAGATAAAGTGATAAACTGCATTGACAAGGACTCTAGTCTTTCTTCTTTGTATCATCTATTCGAGAGATAGGGGTTGAATATCGAAAATGATCCATGGAAGCCTGTTGATGATAGAGCTCTGTTGTCCAATCAGATTAGACCGGACCGGACCTGCCCGATCGGGAATAGTGTAGACCGGATCTCACGATAACAGTTGGGGGAGCTCTTAATGCGGGGAGAAATTGTACGTGGACCATGTGTCCTTTTTATTAATTTACGAAGCTTATCGCTCTGGGTTGACCGAAATTTTGCAATTAGATCGAGAAAAACTAACTCTACCGTCTTACGAAGTCTCTGAGTCTCTCGAATACCAATCACCTCTCGCCAACGCCAGCAACATCCTCTTTCTGAACCCCGCATTATCTCAATACCAATCGACCTCCTCATCAACGCGTAAACCAATCGCTTTCTTTCGCTCACAATGACCGGCCGAAAACACGTCGTATTCGACGTCGTCGGCACATGCGTCTCATTTGACGCCTTCTACAATGGCATTGACAAAGTCATCGGTCAACGCCTCCTGGCCCGAAACATCACAGCTCGCTCCTTCGGCTTCACCTGGATGACAGCGGCCGAGTTGGAATTCACCTTCCTCTCAATCTCTGAACGCTACAAGCCATATAAGGAAGTCATGTCGGCCCTCTTCTTCCGCACACTATACATGATGGGTGTCGAGGATCCGCGTGCCTTCGCCAATGAAGCCGAGCGAGACCAGTGTGCACAGGAATACTCGGAGTTGGAGCTGCGCCCGGGAACTAAAGACTGCTTTGCCAGGCTGCGTGATGCCGGCTTTACGGTCTGGTGTTTGACAACCGGTGATACCAAGCGTGTACGAGGATACTTTGAACGCGGTGGTGTCGATATGCCTCTTGAGAACTTTATTAGCTGTGACACGGCTGGTGTGGCGAAGCCAGCACTGGCGGCGTATAGGCCTGCTTTGGCCCAGTTCAAGGAGGAGGACGCAAAGTGGTTTGCGGCGGCGCATATGTGGGATGTCACGGCTGCTGTGAAGGTGGGCTTCCGGGGTGCTTATTGTACTGTGTATGAGAAAGAATCGTGTGCGGGGATTTTTGATGCCGAGCTGGAGGTTATCGAAGATACCTTGCCTGCTATGGCGGATAAGATTATTGCGGCTTCTTTCTGAAAGGGTATTTGTAATCTAGATTAATATCAATGAATTGTATCAATGAATTGTATAGAATTGAACATGACTATGTACACAAAAACTCTCAGAGGGCAGTTCAGTGTCTGTTCGTGTCCATACTCTGGGCTGCGCCGTATTCTGGGTTCGTGAGAAATTGCTCCAGCACTTGGGTCTCAGTCCAGGTGGGCCACGCGGCTGAGGGCGATGTGTTTTCAGCGCCGAAGAGTGGTATTTCAATAATTGGGTCAAGGGCACCGAGCATACCCATGTCTCGATCGGATACAGACAATGATGCCTGGCTGCAGTCCATGTCCAAGATGCGGTCATAGGAGTGAGAATAAAAACCCGAGGATTGGCCAGGCAGTAGTCCCATATTCTCGGCTTGAGCAGGAGAAGAATTTGCAGCAATATTAGCCGCTTCAAGCATGTTACCTTCCCTCAATCTAGCTCCCCAATGCTTAAAAGCTTCATAATCCGAAATGGGACGCTCAGACAGTACCGTATTACCCTGCTGAGACTGCTGGACTCCGGCATGAAGACGTGCTAGTGCACGCTCAAGCGTCTCAATTAAAGACACCTCAGACTGAGCAGATTCGCCAGCCGCAGACATCTCTCGAATCATGTCCAGCCCTTTGTAGAGAAGATTTCGAAATTGCTCCGAGAAATTCTGTATAGAGTAGGCGATTAAAACGAGAAGCGACCCTCGACATGAGCTATATTCAATGTAGGACGCTCGTGCAAGGCCGGATCCACAATCTCGTAGTCCTTGCAGAATACCCAGAGCTTCGGTTGCTGCCTCAATACAGTCATCAATCAAGTCTTTGCGGCTCAATGAGTACTTAAAGCCTGTACCATCGGAGGATGCGTTTCGGTCGGCGACACTGGGCTCCGAGTCTGCAGGTGAATTATTCACAGATTCCGAAATCTCTTTCTTCAGCAGGAACGGTCGCCCGATAAACATGCGAACCAAGCAATATTCCAGCTGCAGGTGCATTACCGAGCGAAGCTGCGCTACTGGCTGCAAGCTGCTGCTGACAATCTCTTGGGGGAGAGAGCTCCACCACTCCTTGAGTGCCGCTTTGCTCGTCAAGAGGTGGGATATAATTTTGGAAATTTGTTGTTTGTGGCAATTCCGGAGGTTGCTTCTATGGGCATGTTAGTTTTGGTCATGTATCGAAGTTATCAACACATACACATCACGAAACAGGTCTTCCAGAAAGTGGATCAATTGAATCGAGGCCTCGGCGCGCGCGACACTTGTGCGAGTGTCGTCCAGTGCTAATTCAGGCCGGTAAATAGGGGGTGTCGCATCAACATCGGCTCTGAGCACAGAGAGAGGTCTACCGTGGAAGATGGAAATTTTCCTGGCCTTCGTTAGCCCACCTTCCTATCCAGTATGCAAACCTAACATACCTTTCAAGCAAGTATGCCGTCCACCATACACGATTGCGGGTTTCGACCATCGTCGCACTAAAGGCACTATTTTTGCACATTCGGTGCATGCCATTCTGCATTCCAAGTCGAATTGCAAGATTGATGTAAATGTACCCCAAACCCGAAGTATCAACAGGCAGGGCATAATAGCCAAAAAGAAGACAAACTTGTACACTCAAGTGGGAAGACAACTCGATGATTTCTGGTAGTAATCGAATCGCTTGCTGGTAAAACGTCGCGCCGATATCTTCTTCGGAGAAGTTTTGACTAGAAGTGCCGGTCGAGCTGTGTGTCGATGATTCGAGGTGTGCATATTGGGACCCGATCGCAAATACCGTGAGTAAGATACTGATGATCACCTCGCCTCCTTTTTTGGCAAAGGTACTGGGATCCCCATAGAGAAGTTTCATTCGCTCGAGAAAC
This sequence comes from Penicillium goetzii, assembly GCA_037043885.1. Classification (NCBI taxonomy): domain Eukaryota; kingdom Fungi; phylum Ascomycota; class Eurotiomycetes; order Eurotiales; family Aspergillaceae; genus Penicillium; species Penicillium goetzii. The sequence goes on along the minus strand of JAWLST010000075.1, from coordinate 48,960 downwards.
CAAGTTTTTCCAACGAAAAAGTAATGAGTTTCAACATACTTGAAGAAATTCCTTGCTAGGAACTCGGCAATTGGACGAGGGGGACAGCATGATATTGCCTCCGAGAGGTGATCACGTCCTGGACGTAATTGATGAGCTCGTGGGAAATCCCAACCCCTTATAGACTCATTTGTCTGCTATTCATGTCTGGTTAGCGAATCTGCCACGGTTTCCAAAACATTTCGGAGGGAATGGAGCATACCCAACTCTCTAATCCCCCCATTCGTTCAATGTGTTGCTTCAGTCGCATGGAGAAGTTCCAATATGAAAATTCCCCGGAAAAGTCTAGACAGAGTCAGCAATGGGATACACTGAAAATAAGTTGAACAGACTGACGCGTAGTATTGTCTCCTACTGGATCCATCGTACACGCCTCATCGTCCATCACCAATCCTTCAACTTCTTGGGCGTCCGATCCAACAACGCAGGCGCCATCATTGTCGGCATCAAGATCATCCGCCAATTTGGCGAGACTCTTTGTATCAAGTCGAATGCCTTCAATAGTACGTTTAAGTATACGTTCCATGTATTTCGAGCGGTCGATCAATTCTTGAAAGTCAGGCCTGGCCACTCGTTCCCTGTGTATTTTAGCGGCTTTCTATTCCGAGAAATGGATCATGGCTACATACTCTGGAACGTATGCCCTGAATTCACGATTTCTCGAAATTGGCCCTTTCTCGCATACACGTTGGAAATGGAGACACCTCCTACAAGGGGGGCCACCCTCACACTTCTCCTTCAAACGCCGACACTCATCACATCTGCATGTAATATGTTAGCCATCATTCATGACTTTGAAGTCTTTCTCAGTACTTACGCTCGAGTCGCGCGTTTCCGGCGATCCATTCCTCAGTTTTCATTTGTACTGAGTAGTCAATTGGCCGAAAGGGAAGTAGGGAAAGTACAATCAAGACGGCCAGAGTGTGGGGTTGATCCCGTGACCCGTTCGGCGATAAGGAAACCACCAATCACGGAACTCCAGAGAGGTAGTTTGAAAAGCATTTAGATAAGCACACGAGTATGTAAACCGATATGCATGAGGATGCCATACAAGCGTAGTAATTACAACCCATACTTGATCGACAAGGTGCATAGTGGGTACATGTACATACATGGAGTATTTGCTTTTTTGATGACAGACTGGGGAAGGACCCACCAAAGGAACTTCCCCACCCCAAATTTGCCAGATCGCTACGTCATCTTCTAGAAGCACTCTTGAATACATTCTTCTGCGGGTCATTTGCCACATGTGGACCACGTTTTAAGGCACTCAAGCATGGAGTGGTTTCTGGTGCTGGATCATAACTTTGAAGGCGGGGGTGCCCATAGCCAGGATACTTACGATATGTTCAACGAGCCAACCACCTCAAGCCTGCGACCTTACTTACCATCACCTTATAAGGGCATCTCATGAGTCCGAAACCCTGACAAAAATTCAGACTCACATCTCCAGTCATGTGTCTTACAGATATAGAAAGATGATTGGAAAGTCAGTTGAAAATCTTTCAAAAAAAGATGAAGCTGGGGTATAAACGGCTGAACTTTTTCACGTATCCTGCTTCAAAGTCCTGATTTGGCTCTATTTATCACAAGGCCAAAGATGACATTATGAGCGTAGTCATCACGTAAGATTTTGAACCCGAAAAGGTGTAATAGAAAATTAAAATGAACTCCAATCCTCCCTGTCTAATTTCGTATCCGTCTATAGCAAGCAATGCAAATGTAGATCAGCAGGTATTCCTGTCAGAAGACATGTAATATCTTAAACGGAAAAGTCGTCAGACTCTTCACAGTCATCATCATTCTCCTCGCTGGGGATTTCGTTAATAATATCGTTGGTCTGAGGACCAGTATATTTGCTGGGCAGACTGTCAGTACTTGCTGCTTCATCCAGACAGAAAATCATGTCTTACCCTCTGGCTGCAACCCACCACCAAACCAAGGCGAATATGGCAATGAAAGCTGCCACGCAGATCGCATAGTTCCTGGTAAAGCGTTGTCAGTTCACTGTAGATTTGATTGCGGCGAGGAAAGTCGTACATGTTGGCAGGGGTAACAGGCAGCTGTGATGGGAAGAAGAGAATGGTACTAATGAACAGCACCCAAACTACCGCAATGTAGTTGATGAGAGTACCCCATCTCCCGAGGGTAAACGGTCCCTCGATGAACTTGACCTTGTTCTTGTAAATTTGATGTGCCAAGATGACAGACACATACGATATATCGAGTGCCGGGGCTGTAACGCTGAAAATCGCAAGGGCAGTCTCGGTTGATCCAATGGCGATCAAGTTCAGGGAGATACTGAAGAAAACCACGAACCAGACCGCGTTGACCGGGGTGTGGGTATAAGGGTTGACCTTGGACAGGAAGTCAGAGAACGGGAGTGCGTTATCTCGAGCAAAAGCATACGCCATTCGGGTATCAGCCAGCATAGCTGAGCAGCCGGTGAAGAACTGCACAAGAATGGCGAATGCCCACATCACTGTGCCACCCGTCCTTCCACCCGCATTCAAGAATATCTGAGCAGCGGGTAGACCGGTCGGAGAGTTTAGGATTCCCTCGAAATCGGTCAAGCAGAAGCACATGCTGACAGTGAGAAGCCATCCAAAGGCTCCAGATACCAGCACGGCAGTCTTGATAGCAACTGGTCCACGTACAGCAGCGTCGTGCGTTTCCTCGGACATGCTATGATGACAATTAGAATGGCCGTGATAAACTTTGTCGGGCTAATATACTGACTGAGTTGTCCCATCGTAATCGGTCATTGTCCATGCAACGGACAAGAAACCCAGAAAGAATGAAAAAACTTTCGATCCCCATCCGGACCCGTCGGTGAAGTGAGTAAATACCCATGAGGCTGGCTGCTTGTCTGGCGTGAGATATAAAAGTGCGACGCAAATGCCAATGGTAGCCAAAACTACAGGTGTCAGTAGACATAACAAACAATGTGTTGAATGAGTTCATACTGTTAATGGGAGCAAACCAGAGAATAATTCGATGCAGGGTTTTCGTAGTCAACGAACAGATGATGCCTAGGACGAGCAGTATCCCAATAGATACTAGGACTGTCTGGAGAGCGGTTCTAATACTTTGTTAGAACCCAATCTAATTCAATTATGATGTTCACTCACGGTGAATATGAGTATTCGCCATTAATGAGATCCGAGTTCATGCTAACGCAGGCAAGCAGCATCTGGGAGACGGTATACGCGACCGAAGACACACCGGCTGTCTGGCCCAGCAGGTTGCACCATCCTTGTGTCCAAGCAAAGAGCGGAACTTGATCCGGGGGTACCACATGCTTTGTCACATAGTACATACCCCCTGCGGTAGGATAAGCCGACACTAATTCCGCGACTGAACTCCCAATGGCCAGAGCCATAATAGAGCCGATCAGCCAGCACCAGACGGCAGTGGCGGGACCACCAACTATAAGAGGTTGGCCCAACGTCGCTGGGACGGAACCCAGGACTCCCAATATACTAATGGCATAGGACACCGTGGACCATTTGGAGAATTCCCTTCGAAGCTCCTGGATACCGGGGAAATAAGGTTAGCGGCAGTACCCGCGGGAACCACGGGAGGGACTTGCGCGCGCACGTACCTGCTTGTAGCCAATTCTGGCGAGCAGAAGCTCATCGTCATCTTGTATGGTAGCCATTGGTGGGGATAACGAAGGGGAAGGGTCTCCCAGCGAACTGCCCTTTGATTTACGATCTGGGTCGAGGGGTTTAGACATAACGAATGGATAGAGGAGATAAGGTTGGGGAAGGGAAAAAGTAAAAAAAAAATGAAAGATAGGAGCACGCAATTAAAAGGGAGGGAGGTGACTTACCGTGCACGCTAGGATATATACCAGGATTTATCCCGGCACTGTAGGTATGGACTAGGTATTTTAGTGGTCCGGCAGTGACGCCAGATGGAGGGGCCAAATTCCGATTTCGAAGCGAGCAGACGGTATGGGACACGAGAAAATCTTCAAGAGCCCTAAGGAAGGGCAAGAAAATGTGACTACTTTGGTGATGTGCGCAATGCGATAAGCGCGAGTGCGTTGATTCGAGGGGACGCACGTCCAGGGATTTGGGCCAGTGAGTCGGGTTCGTGAACAAATGACAGGGTATGGAGGAATTAAACCATCAGGGGTATCGATATCGGACGATTATCGGAAGGTCCTCAATTCTTTCAACCTTAAACGGGTGGTGATTCCGACCTCTTAACTATCCTAAATCAGCACGGATGGGGGAAATTAATGCATTGGTGGGCTGCATTCGTGTTATTTAGCTAGTGTTTTGTCCGATGGAATGGAATGGCGGTGGAGGAAAATGACGACAAAGTTATCGGAATGAGGCCACCGGGTCATTGTAGGGGTGACTGTAGGGACAAAATTATTTCTATGAAAGAAAAGAAAAAGATGTGATGAATTGAACAGCTAATGAGAAAAGAGACCATGGATTCAAAGATGAAGAGTATCGTGAATTTCAATAGTCAGGTACGGGGGTGTATACAACTTGGGACGGTTCCACACGTGAAGCCTCGGAGCCACTTATTTCCGCAGGCCCGCGTCGCGGGAGGTAAAGGTGGTCAATCCGGTAGATCGTCAACATCATCAACATCGTGGGGTGCAACGCCTTCTAACCTCCCCCGTTATGCTCTGCTGATCCTTAGTCTCCCTATCCGTCTCGCCTAGGATCCACCATGGCTGACCCAATGTATCACGCAATGGGCCAGGCTGGCTACGACCCCTCCAACCCTCAAGCTCAACAACACATTCCCCCTCAATCATCACAGCCATACCCTGCCGCTGGTTACCCCCCAGGTACCGCTCCTCCACAACCGGGAGCTGGCCACTACACCAACCCTTCGACAAATCAGTGGCCTGCATACGGCTCTCCTCAGCCGCCCTACCAGGCCCAGAGCCCCGATGCTGCATACAATGCCGCACAACAACCACCAGTGGCTGCCGCTGGAGATCCCAATATGGCTGGACTGGCCTCTCAGATGAGTGGCCTGGGAATTGCAGCAGATGCTGGAGCTAGGACACACCGAAAGAAGCACCGTCATGCCTACCATGACATTGGAACCGGCTCAGCTGCCCCCGCGCAGGGCTTCAACAATGCAGTGCCCCCCGCAGGAGGTGTGCAACCAACTTCTCAATTCCTCAACACCGGTCTGAACCAAAGTCCACCGCCAGTGGCACCCGGTGGAGTTCCCCAGCCTGCACTGTCCGCTCCAGGAATCACTTCACAGCCTGGAATGCCCAGTGGTGCGGGCTCGGTGCCTACGCAAGGTCGAATTGACCCTGAACAGATCCCCAGCATCCCCCGATCGCGAGATCTGCCCGCTCAATATTATTTCAATCATGTCTACCCGACAATGGACCGGCATCTACCTCCTCCTGCCGCAATTCCGTTCGTTGCTCACGACCAGGGCAACTCGTCACCGAAGTACGCCCGCCTGACGCTCAACAACATTCCTTCAACCTCCGACTTCCTCTCCTCTACTGGTCTGCCTCTGGGCATGATTCTGCAGCCGCTCGCGCCGCTGGACCCTGGCGAACAACCAATTCCCGTGCTGGACTTCGGGGATGTTGGCCCCCCACGCTGCCGACGATGCCGCACATACATCAACCCGTTCATGTCATTCCGTGCCGGGGGTAGCAAGTTCGTCTGCAACATGTGCACATTCCCCAATGATACGCCTGCGGAGTACTTTGCCCCTCTTGATCCGAGTGGTGCGCGCGTGGATCGTATGCAACGGCCGGAATTGATGATGGGCACGGTCGAGTTTTTGGTGCCCAAGGAATACTGGAATAAAGAGCCCGTGGGTCTGCGCACATTGTTCCTGATCGATGTCAGCCGCGAGTCATCGCACCGTGGCTACTTGAAGGGCGTCTGTGCTGGTATCGCGGAAGCTTTGTATGGCGAGGATGGAGAGGTAGATGGCTCTGAGGGCGATGAATCTAAGGCCCGCAAGCTGCCCGCCGGTGCCAAGGTTGGCATTGTCACTTACGACAAGGAGGTGCAATTCTACAACCTCACGGTATGTGAACCCTGTTTTACCCAAGAACGCGCATTCAGCTAACGTGGAAACTAGTCAACCTTGAACCAAGCACAAATGATGGTGATGACGGACTTGGAAGAGCCGTTTGTACCACTCAGCGAGGGTCTTTTCGTTGATCCTTACGAATCGAAGTATGTGTTTGCTAACCCATTGCTTTTCTGCTTTTTAAGATACTAATCAGACGAAATCAAAAGATCCGTAATCACATCTCTTCTGGACCGGATACCCACTATGTTCTCCCACATCAAGAATACCGAATCTGCATTGCTTCCTACCTTGAATGCAGCTCTCTCGGCGCTGCAGCCAACGGGAGGCAAAATTGTCTGCGCGCTGGCAAGTCTGCCGACATGGGGCCCCGGAAAGCTGTCAGAGCAACGCGATGACCGCAGCCTTCACGGAACCGACGCAGAGCGGAAGTTGTATACTACTGAGGATACGGCATGGAAGAAGACTGCTAGCAAGATGGCGGAAGCCGGTGTGGGCGTGGACTTCTTCATTGCGTCTCCCGGTGGCGCGTATACGGATGTGGCGACAATTGGTATGTTTGGACCGCGAATGAAGGCATTTGGGGAATCCCATGATTTAATACCATGAACAGGTCATGTTGCAGCACTCACTGGAGGCGAGACATTCTTCTACTCCAACTTCCATGCGCCCCGCGACGTTCCCAAGGTGCGGAAGGAGTTGGCTCACGCCATCACCCGAGAGACTGGTTACCAGTGCTTGATGAAGGTCCGATGCTCCAACGGTCTTCAGGTCTCCTCTTACCACGGCAATTTCGTACAACATGCTCTGGGTGCCGATCTCGAGATTGGCAGCGTTGATGCGGAGAAGGCTATCGGTGTTCTCTTCAGCTACGATGGAAAGCTGGACCCCAAACTGGATGCTCACTTCCAGGCTGCCTTGCTGTATACCTCTGCGGATGGTCAACGCCGGGTCCGATGTATCAACGTGGTGGCCGCTGTCAATGAAGGTGGCATGGAGACGATGAAGTTTGTTGATCAGGATGCTATTGTGGCAGTCATCGCCAAAGAGGGTAAGTCAAGCGTCGAACAGATGTCGAGTGGTCTTTCTTGTCTCATTGCTAACATTGCACTACAGCTGCCTCCAAGACACTCGACAAGAGCCTCAAGGACATTCGTGCCAGCATCACAGAGAAGACTGTTGATATATTCAGTGGATATCGCAAGATCTTCTCTGGTTCACACCCGCCTGGGCAATTGGTTTTGCCTGAGAACTTGAAGGAGTTCTCGATGTATATGCTGAGCCTGGTAAAGTCCAGGGCATTCAAGGGTGAGTGAAAGAGATTCTTTGGTTTAAAGGTGACATTCTGGCTAATCTTGTCTTGCAGGTGGCAACGAAGCGATCGACCGCCGTGTCCACGATATGCGTATGATCCGGTCAATTGGCTGCACAGAAATGTCTCTCTACCTCTATCCCCGCATTATTCCCATCCATAACATGCAACCGGAAGATGGGTTCGCCAACGAGCACGGTCAGCTTCAAGTCCCTCCAGCTGTCAGGGCAAGCTTCTCCAAGGTCGAGGAGGGCGGTGTCTACATGGTGGACAACGGCCAGGCCGTTCTCCTCTGGCTGCACGCACAGGTCTCGCCAAATCTCCTGGAGGACTTGTTCGGTCCCGGACACAACTCGCTTCAGGAGCTGAACCCCAACATGTCATCGCTGCCTGTGCTAGAGACACATCTCAACGCCCAAGTCCGGAACTTGCTGCAGTACTTCTCTACCGTGCGCGGATCGAAGGCCGTGACTATCCAATTGGCCCGACAAGGCCTCGACGGGGCGGAGTATGAATTCGCCCGTCTACTGCTGGAGGATCGGAACAATGAAGCCCAAAGCTACGTGGACTGGCTGGTGCATGTCCATCGGCAAATCAACTTGGAGTTGGCCGGTCACCGCAAGAAGGAGGAGTCAAGTGGCGAGAGCACATTGGCCAGCCTCTCGGCTATGCGATCACCAATGTGGTAAATCAGCGAGAGGAAGGGAACCGTCACGGCCCAGGCTTCAAGGTGTAGTAGTCTCTACAAACTTGGGTGCCTTACTTGGGGTCAGCTAGGCGGGCTTTCTTGCCCTTTCCCGACCTGTTCTAGGTGCTCCATTCCCTCCGCTCCAGGCCCTCCCTTAGGGGCCCGGTCGGGCTGTATGGACACCATATCCCTGCCCACGAAAAAGGAACGGGGAGACTCAGGACTCAAGCAGGAAGGTGACTTCAGTGGCTGTGTGACGGTGGAGTGGAGTCCACACCAGCCAGGCATGGCGGGGGTGTGCCGTGCCACACAAGGGCGTGGAGTTGAAGAAATCGTTCTGTACACAGTAGTATACCAAATAGTTCTTATCATGTCATCGTTCTCGATCAGCGCTTTCTTTTTCCAATTACTGTAGGAAGTAGTTACTGTAGCACCATTGACTCCATCGTGAGTTTGCCATCTCGATCCATCCCCGGCCCACCACGATGTCTGGGGCGATAATTAAAAAAAGATCATTCTCTCGTCTGTCGAAAATCCTTCTCCATTTCTAAGCAGCCAAGTTAATGACACTGACATCCAACCCTAACCGATGACACCAAGCCCTTCCAGACGGCCAGGCCCAACAGGCTCGCCCATGAAGAAGAGCTAATCCCCCGTAAAGTTAGCGCCCTACGCAGGTACCAAACAGCACAGGTCCGATGAACTCCCACACTCCAGCCCAAAGAGTCGGTCTAGACTCTAGAATCCTTCCCACACATTTGTGGGCGAAAGTGGGCAAGAGGGGAGCGATCGTCCAGCCTGGCGGTTGGGCCGCCCCCGTTCAGGCCCCATTCAAGCCCTATTCCGAGTTCCTCCTCGGTGAAAGGTTTAAGGAACGGGTCTTGCCTTGCGATCCCAGTAACTGCTTACTGCCTAGGCGGCCCACTTGGCCTGGTTAAGGTGGCCACTGGCTGTGGGACACTTGGACGGAGGCAGGCTAAGACCGTGACTAGGCCCCTAGGGGCGGGCTACTGTGCTGTCGCGCGATCGGAGATAGGGCAGCATATGCAGATTGAAGGGAAGTTAGATGAATTGACACCTTGTACAATAGAATAGTACTAAAAGACTAATACAGTAGTAGTATGGACTGTTGATATGTCGGGTGTCAACAAACTGGACCAGTGGTTCAGGGTCTTTTTCTTCGGGGAGCATGGGCCACACACAACGAGCAAATCAGAAAAGATCTATCAATATTGAAATCATACTGTACAGTAGTAATAATAATAACACTACAATAAATAAACTAAAATAAACCTATAAACCTACGAGTGAGATTCCACGGAGAAATGCAAGGCCCAAAAAAACCACGCATCCTTGCCACCACAATCCTCCGTAGTCCAGGCTCGATCGACAGGTACCCAAAAGCCCTGCAACGTCAGAGGCACCGGGGGGTGGAGCTATGGGCAAGGGAAAAAGAAAAACAGAAAATTTCTTCGAGTGGAATTGGGCCACGGCGAGATGGATTATTCAGGAACGAAAGGTACTGCAAGAAGGTGTGTGTGGGTTTTGACATGTCGAGCTCATCTCATAGGCTGGTCGAACATTTGGTGGACGGCGAGCATCCGATGTATGCAGGTTTAGGGTACACCAGTCAGATTGGCAATCCCGCACATTAAACAAGAGTAATGCTGTAATGGGGAAAGGCAAATGGCAAAATAGCAAATGGCGGGCATAGGGCATGTCAGTTTGAGTATCTAGTAGTGCCGAATATTGGTAGCTTCCCCAAGCGAGGCTGGATTCAATCCGTGGGATGGAAAAAAGGCGAGTTCTATACTCCGTACTGGGATGAAGATGGTCCCCGAGGCAAGCATGTGTCAAAGCATGGCTACTGCCGAGTAGAGTTGCCATGGGTAGAAAGTTGATCCGTCAGACTTTTTTCTCTTTTTTCTCGTTCGCCTTGGGATTTGGGAGAACCGCGGATGGGCGCGGAAGGGATGACGTGGGGAGAGAAGAGAAAAGTGGCTATTGCCACGGCGGGTTGGGTGGTGGCTCTATCCAGGATTTCTATGGGTGTGGGAGGGGTGGAGGCAATTGTCACGCACTTTTTATTTCTCCACGCCCCCGATTCAGTTCGACAACTGGTCTACATACGGTATAGTACTCCGTACATTCTACCCTACCACTATACAATTGAACAACAACAACTCTGCCAGTGACTCACCGTGTTATTCACCGTCCATAGACCACCAGACACGTCAATTATTGATCCCTCATCACACCGCACATTAAGATTAGGCTATAGCTGACTTGGTATACGAGATGGGTAGAATCTATGTATCTGTTCTATACCTCCAATTTCTCCCATTTGCTAGGCGACAGACCCCCCCAGCTAATTGAGTCCAGACATGCCCATTAATTCGAACAGAAAATGGCCCTACCCTTTGTCACTAGTGTCCCTCTCGAGTCTCGACTGTGAATTCTATGATTCGATGGGTTTGCCTCTACCTAGCCCCACTCTTTTCTTTTTTGCCTTTGGCGCCAGGAGATCCACTTGTCCACTTGTTCCTCGATTCGATCCATGGATGACCGTTGCATGGCTGGGCCCGCACACACGTTTTTTTTATTTTTCTTGTTCGGTACCCATCCGGGGCGACTGAATATAGGACCCTGTCGAAAGTTATAAAGAGGCCCTGTTCATTCCCTCCTTCTCGCCTCTTCTTTCAAACAAGTCTCTCATTCTCTCTCTTTGAAGACCACTCTCTTTCTCAAACCCTCCGGGTTCCTGCCTTTCATTTCGAGATCGATTCTCGATTGCATTCCTTAGATCTGTCGATCAGACCTACTCTCTCTATCCAACAACCCTCAAATCTATATAGATTTTTCCCACAGTCTTTCTACTACTACATCACTCTTTTATCAAAATGATGTTCACCAAGACTTTCGGTATTGCCGCTGCCTTCGCTGCTCTGGCCTCTGCCCTCCCCTCCGGCATGAACAACATGGTCCGCCGCAACAACACCGTCCCCGCCGGTGGCTCCGTCCTGATCACCAACAACCTGAGCCACGACGTCTACGCCTGGTCCGTCACCAATGTTGTCGGTCCCATGCAGACCCTGTCTGCCAACGGTGGTACCTACACCGAGGCCTGGAAGACCAACCCCAACGGCGGCGGTGTCTCCATCAAGTTGGCCACCGACCCCAACCAGTCTGATGTCCTGCAGTTCGAGTACACCCAGGCCGTCGATACTATCTTCTGGGATCTGTCTTGCATCGATATGGGCGCCGGCTCCCAGTTCACCAAGTATGGTTTCGCTGTCCTGCCCACTGACTCGACCTCTTCGTGTCCCTCGGCTGTCTGCAAGGCTGGTGACATTGCTTGCTCTGCTGCCTACCTCATTCCTACTGATGACCACGCCACTCACGGCTGCCCCATCAACACCGGTCTGGCTTTGACTATTGGCCAGTAAATGGTTGCAACTGCATTCTTTTTTCTGGACCTTTTTACACTTCGCAGCCCATTTCTGCCTCCTGCCGGTTGACCCGAGCACTCCTTCTAAGGGTCTTTAAAAACTTCTCTTCTTCGTTTCGCCTAAAACCCCCTTCCGGGCCTGGTGATTCCGAACTTTTTTTCTTCGTTCCACCCAAGTTGGTGGCCCTTTTTCTTGTTGATTTTGGAAAGCAACATGGTCGGTTGATTCGACATGCCTATCTATCCCGCTGGGGCAGGACGTCGTCTACGAGCTATGATGAATCTATTTTTATGATGCCCTTTTTTTTTTCTTCGGTTGAATACCCCCCCGGATCAGGAATATGAAGATCGAGAGATCTTCTCTGGAGTTTTGGGGATGACTGAGATAGACTTATAGAGATTGAATGGTCACATTCATGATTGACTTTGCATTGATATTGAATATCTTCACTTCTCTTCTTTACAGTAAACAGTACTTTCGAATACTTCCATTACCTATCGACTATCCTTCTATCCTGGATTATAATTATTTTCTTACTTCCACTCACCAAAGAGAACAAAGGTTTAAGCAAACTCTAACCACGCCCAAAGACTAAACAAAGACCAAAGACAAAAAGACAAGAAAGTTGAAACAAAAACCCCTCATCAGTAACAAAGGAACCAAAATGACACTTCCCAACTCCCATTGGTCCCAGAAGAATTGATGGAACCGCGCGTGAAACAAAACATCAGGAAAAACTCGAGGAACTTGAAAGAAAACTCTCACAAGAATCAGCCATCCCCTCTCTGGCGATCACTTAATCTAGACCGAAGTGATAGACAGGCACCCCCGCCAGTCTGGTACAGTCTAGTATCCACCAGTCCAAAGTCCCCGATTCGATCGCCAGCCTAACGAGCCCCTCCCTTCGCTCCTCACCCTCCGATTCGCGGATCCAAGACTAGCGCCCTGAACAAGTGTACAACTTACAACTGGTGGGTCAGTCAGACTCCGCCGCACTGTTTTGTGTGCAGCGATTCGCAGAGCCCCCGTCTTTCCGCCAGTCGGATGGCAGGCCTGGTGAGGGACTCTAGGCCCCCCCCCCCAGGGAGACGTGTCGCAGACTCCACTGGGATGGGTTCAGCGAATAATCGCAGATCCAGGGTCGCCGGGATTCGTGTCCTGTTTCAGGGAGCAGGGCATTGTTCGTGGGTAAGCGGGCGGTGTTTGAGGACGAGGGTTCTCCGCTGGTTGGACTTGGACTTGTTGGAGGGGGTGGACTGGACATGGTGCCTGATTCAGTAGGAGTATCCGTGCTCGTGTCCAGGGACTGTGTGTCACTGTGTACCTGAACTCCCACCACTCTCTTGTTGCCCCACTACCATCACATGGTACTCCGTGAAAGAAGAAGAAATGAAAAAAAGGTACAGTCCATTCAGAAGCAACGGTGGCCACTCGTTCCTGAGTGTCAACTCTGGTTCCGTTTGACCAGATTATGTCTACTGGTGGTCTGGTCAATGGGGGGAATAGATTCTAGTGTGAATGTTCGGTTCCGACGGTGTTGAATAATGAGTGAACCGTTCAGCGAAATACTTTTGCTGACTGGCTCGGCCAATCAGACTACTTTGGGCCTCTTACAAAGAATGGAACAGTGAAAGACTAAAAGATTCGGGTAATGATCAATGGGTCAACCACAGAAGTGCGGCACTTCTGGGAAACTCAGCCAAGACTTCTGCCGGACTTCACGATGTCTGTCCGGCACTGGCACTGTCTGCCCCTCTTGCCAAGAGCTCGCTAATTCTTGGGGCCACACTAGAAGGGTCGAGAACACCCCTTCGGCCAAACTTTATTGACTCTATTTGGACTTGAATTTCGAGATCAGATGGAGAAGGACAAGGCGATGGTTACTTTGGGGCTATTCATGTTCTGGGTGGGCTGGGCATCGTAGGATGGGGATTAGCCGGTCGGGGGACAGAATCTACACGATGCTCGCCACTGAGTCCACTGCCAGATTTTTGACGAATTGAAAGTTCAATGGATACCATCATCCAGGCGCTCATGATTGGCCATCTGTCCACGTTGGGCAGCGTTCCGAGGCCCATTAATAATATCCGATCGGAAGGTGGCGATGTGTCTCATTGTGGCCACCTGCTAAAAGGTCATTGTATACATCCGGCGGCCTCCGACGAGGATACCATAGTGATCAAGAACACTATTGGATTTTGATGGTGTTCAATGTCCTCTTCCACGCTGATTATTCTATATACCAAAAAGTAAACAAATAGATGTGTAAGGTCAATATCAATATCAGGATCCAGATTAAATGAAAACGCTTCAACTATGAGCAATGGGTATCAACTATGATGGTACAAATGTAAAAATAACAAAAATATCAAGCCGATTGTCTCGACTGCCGCCACTCACGCCATCGCTCCATCAGACGATGCGACCGCATCGCCTTGAGAAATGCGTATGCGACCAGGCGATAGATGATCGTACACACCCCAAGCGCCATCACGTTCATGGGCCCGTTCTTGTCCAAGTTATACAGCGCGAGCACCTCCTCGCCTGTATTGATAGGACAACTCCCATCCGCCAGTTGCTGCGACGGGGTACAATTAAACGTCTGTCCGTGCATGGAATACGGCGCCAAGTTGGCAATAGCATACTTGATCGGCGACAGGTGGTTCAAGCCCTGGAGAACCTCGTTGACATTCAGACTCATCACGCCGCCGAGGATAGTCGAGATCGATAGAAGAATGGAGGTGACGTTGACTGCGAAACCAACGTGCGAGAACAGTGTGCAGAATACTATTCCCACGGACTCGCCGCAGCTGATGATGCAGAAACAGTTGAAGGCGCTGATAAGGAACATTTGCGCAGTGCGTTTGAGGTTATCGGCGAACGCGGCTAACACGCCGAAGACGAGCGCCGAGATGACCTCGAAGGGGATCTCGATGGTCGTGTAGGCCAAAATGAATGTTTCGGCGGAGTAGCAGTTATCGGCTTCTTCGCGATAGAAGACGTCCCGCTCGTTCGGGTAGATTGCAATATTTTGAAGCATCCCTATACCGATTAGTGTCTGACATTATACAGTTGAAAAATCAAACGTTTGATAACATACCCACGAAGTACAAGGCCGCAAACTCCTGGATAAATCCCATGCGAGATTGTACCGCGGCATAGTCATTTTTCAACGGCGCAAAGAACAACGCCATGATAATCGCAATGCCAACGATCTGCATCGACCGGGCCATCACCAGTGGTGGCTGACGCCAAAAGTTGAGGAAGGACCGGTGTAGCACAAGCGGGAATGTCACACGGAAGGGCAGCATTTGTCGTCGCAGACTACCCAACTCCGCTGGAGTCGCAATTTGAGACGACGTTCGGCCTAGTTGCGGCGTTGCGTCGGTCCAACGAGAAATGAGCTGCTGGACACGCTCGCGAGTGGTGGCCTCTCGATCCTCTTGTTGCAGATCGACCGTGATCAGGTCGAGCACAAAGTCTGCGGGGTTGGTTGTCTTTGGACACTCGTGGCCCAAGTTCGCGAAATGCGGAAGCATCTGTTGTCCCTGGCCGGCGTACACGGGATAGCCACCACGAGCTAGAAGTAGAACTTGTGAGAAGTGGCTGAACAGATCCGATCGCGACTGGTGGATAGTCATGATGAGCGTGCGACCTTCAGCTGCGAGGCCCTGCAGCACTTCGATGATGGACATCGCAGTGAAGGCGTCAAGACCAGACGTAGGTTCATCCAGTAGAAGCACCTTGGGGTCCGTGAGAATCTGAATTGCAATGGTAACTCGGCGTTTCTCTCCTCCACTGATACCCTTGATCAGCTCGCTGCCAATAAGATTGTCGGCGCACTCCTTGAGGCCCATTTTGTACAAAATCTCCTCGGCGCGGCGGTTCTTCTCTTCGCGCGTCATCCATGTTGGCAGCCGCAGCCCCGCTGCAAACCGTAGACTTTCGCGTACGGTCAGCGAAGGCATGAGAGCATCGTCGTCCTGTGTCACAAACGAGGTCACCGAGCGAATCACATTTTCGGACGGCACGGCCCCATTGTACAGCATTTGCCCGGTGACACGGTACTGCGTGCTAGCCGAACCATGCAGCCTGCGAGCAATCGAGTTGAGTAGCGATGTCTTGCCACTGCCAGACGGGCCCATGATAATATTCAACTCTCCAGGATGAAACTCGGCGGTGATTGGCCGCAAGATTTGAAGTTTCTGCTTGCGCTTCCATGGCAGTCGTCGCTTTCGAATTTCGAGAGCATATTCGTCTAATGAGATGGCTACTCGTCGAGCCTCCTCGGCAGGACGAATCGCAATCTTGGCCTTCCCTGATGATGGATCGCCCTCCGATTTTCGTGCCTGTGCAATGTCAATCGCAAAGCGATTGTACTGCAGTAATAGACCCGCGAGCAGATAATGACCGAGAGTAAACGCGACGAGGATCACAATGGGTCGCCAAATCCAGTTGGATGGCATACCCAGACTGTCCATGATGTATTTCCCTGTATATTCTCTGCACGCCGGGTCAAGAGGGTCATCGGAGTACGGACAGTCGTAAAAATGCCCAATCTTTGAATCCCCGGTACCGATGAACTCGTTCGCACACAGCGCACCGAAAATGTAGAAAGTGTAAGCGCACCACTTGAGCCATCGGACATACACGGGGATCTGCTGAGACTGCACAAAGTATCCGCACGCGAATGACTGCAGCGTGAAGCACATGTTGCCAACAAGACTCGCCCCTGGGAAACTCCTCGCCACGCCAATAGAAACCGCCGCAAACGTCACCGCGATGTAATGCGTGAGCAAGGTCAGCGCGAAGAAGATGAAGAATTGCCCAGGCTCGAGCCGATAGCCCACCATGAAATAATAGATGATGGAGAAAAGCAACGGCACGGGGAGATCTTCCAGTGGGAATCGGGCCACTCGCCTGCTCAACAGGAACGCCGGGACACCGACCACACCTTCGTTGCGTTCTCGGTCAAAAAGCCGGATATCGATTGTGAGACGGTAAGTCTCGTATAGCAAGATCAGATATCCGTTCAGACTGCTGGCAGTATACAGACTACCCTGTCGTGAACGAATGCCGGCTAGACTCTCGTCGAGCTGTAGGAAGATCCAGCCGTTGATCACAGCCATGCCGACGGCTTCGAGAAGACTGCCAGCGACACCCATCGGGTCGCGAATAGTTGTTGTGAAAGTTCGCGACGTGAGGACACGGAATTGGCGGCGAAATGAGACCTTCTTCATGGCACCAGTGTCCACGCCTTCTAGGGCCGGCTTCGCTGGGGGCTTCTTTTCGGCGTGATCTACCGCTGCTTCTGATGTAGGCCGAGACTGCCATGCCTGGCGGAGGTTTTCAACGCGGATGTGAGACGCGGCTTCCAGTTCCTCGGTCCGATTATCGATGGCAGCCAAGTCAATGAGAAACTCAGCCGGGTTGACAAAAGGAGGCAGAGAATGGCCACATTGTTCAAAGTGCGCTACTGACTCGCTCACTGGGCCACTATACAGTGCAGACCCACGAGCCAGCAAGATCACATTATCGAAGAGACTCCATATCTCAGACCTAGGCGCATGAATGGACACAACCACTGTGCGACCGTCTTGGGCAAGTCGCTTCAACGTTCGGATGATTTGGAAAGCACTGGTTGCATCGAGACCCGTAGTCGGCTCATCGCAAAACAGCACGGATGGATTGGCGAGCAACTGCACACCAATACTCGTGCGCCGCTTCTCGCCTCCACTGCAGCCTTTATGCGCGGTCGTTCCAATGCGAGTATCGGCGCATTCCTTCAACCCAAGTTCGAGAATGACCTGCTCCACGATGGCATGGCGCTCTTCCTGGGTTGTCGGTGGCGGTAGACGAAGATCGGCCGAGTATTGTAGGGTCTCGCGAACGGTCAAAGTTGGAATGAGAACATCCTCTTGCATGACGTAGGCACTGCGGACGCTGTCGATATCGGTATTTCCGTTGAAGGTAGTGCATCCAGCAACCGTCGCCCGCGAGAGGGACATGCGACCAGCCATCAGGTTTAGGAGAGACGTTTTGCCAGATCCGCTGCTTCCAATAATGGCTGTCAAGCTGCCGCTTGGCATTGCCGCGTTAACTCCATTCAGGACCTTTTTCGAGGTAAATTCGGGTCTCTGGCCGCGCACGCGACGCCAGAGTTGCGACGCCTCCCATACTGAGGGAGCAGTGCTGATATCAAGAGAGAGATCGGTCACATTGACGTCCACCGGATTGACCGCGCGCAGTGACAAGTTATAGACCGCATCTTGAAGGACTGCGTCGAAGCCAGCAGCATCCTTCTGGATAGCAAGGTCAGTGATGATCTCGTCCTTCTCCATCGCAAATGCTGAGGACTAGCTTCAGACTTGGATAGCTCCAAACACCGCTTCTCCTAATACTGCAACGTCATTTCCAGAGTCTCGCAAAATTCGGACCGAACCTTGGTTTGTTCTCAATCGAGTGAGCCACGATTGAGCGATGTCAAAAGGATCGCAGGTAAGTGAGAAGGCGTCCACTCAGCCTCGAGACTCTGAGATTGTAAATAGGGAGAAGTCACCATCTCTCACATCTAGCGCGACGATGTTCTCAAGCGGAGTCAGTCTAGTCTTTTGGGGGAAACCCTCCGGGCTTTCGGCCCACATCGTCCCCGGACTATAAACTGTCCCGTCACCCGCAAACATTCTGATTGGTCAAGTTTCTTTACATCCCGCCTGACTCAGCACACGTGGCGCCAAGGTTGCTTCGAAGCGAGGGAGTCAAATTGGCCAATCAGGTCTTGCGATCGGAATAGATGAGGTTGTGATGATGCTCCTCTCATATGACGGCATTCGATGGTTATTCTGCAAGGAGAAGAAGAAAAGAGAACAAAGTGCATGTATCTCTTACGAGCGTCGCGTCTTGATAATGTCAATACAACAAAATCAGAGGCAGCTAGCTACCTAGAGACAAATGAAAGAACTCGGTCTTACCTAAATAGGATGTTGCAGAATCAATCCGACCAATCAACTAGCTAGCGTCGATCTATCGGAAAAGAAGGGCCAGCCACAACATTTGATGGTCCCGATGGGATTTAGAATGAATAGATTTTTTGCTAGTATCATAGATCTGTTGTGTCTATCACATTCGATATATAGAACGTTTTCAATAATATCTAGTAGCCCTGACGAGAACCTCCCTGCACTTCCTCCCCGTTGGCAGTCTTAAGCTCGTTCAGCATACCAGCCCGGATAACACCAACATCAGTGTTGACAGAGATCATATCAAAGCCCTGCTGGGCACGAGCGCGAGCATCATTGCCGTCAGTGCCTAGAAAGCTTATGTTAGCTATGCCAGCTCTCAATATGAAGAGTCTAGTCCGGGGGACCACGTACAGAAGATAGCCGCCTTCTTGCCGGCGTTGTGGGCAGCGTTCAAAATCCGCTTGATAGCAGCCTCGTGCTCCTCACCACCGCGGGTGACATTCATCTGCTTGGCGAGATCGAAGGGACCGATGAAAAGGACGTCAATGCCATCCACGGAAGCAATCTTCTCCACATTCTCGACACCGGGCCGAGACTCAATCTGCACGCAGACGGTCACACTGGCATTCGATTGGTCATCGTAGTCTGCACCGGGGTTGACGCCGGGGAGGGAGTGGGGGGCGAACATGGGGCCGTAGCCGCGAGTGCCCTGAGGCGGGTAACGAGTGTACTTGACAATATTGGCGGCATCAACCTGTGGCGGGCGGAAAATTCATCGTGAGCTTCTCCTCTTGAACGGATCAACTTGTAGCTCGGGTCATACGTACTTCAGAGTGGCACATGGGAGTCATAATACCATGGGCACCGGAATCGAGAGCACGCTTGATCATCCATTCCTCTCCCCAGGGCACCCGAATGATGGGGCTGGCATTTTCATGGCCAATAGCGTTATTCAGCTACAAAGCATACATTAGATCACTTGGTATTGATTACTAGCATTAGACTGATCACTCACATCGTAGTAGTGCTGGTCGGAGATCAATCCGTGCTCCGCATCAACCAGAACCCAGCTAAACCTCGTTGAAGATCCGGAGGCTCCGTGAAGAATAGTCTTAGCAAGGCCAGAGCTAGGAAGACTGTATATTGAAGTTAGCTACCGTCTTGTAGGACCTGCTTCCCATCCTCGCCATCTAACGGAGGGGTCCGCCGGACTTCAATCCGAGTCAAGATGGAGCATACGTGAGCCAGAAGCCAAAGGCTGGCGTAGAGCCCTGCAGGCTTGTGCGAATAGCGGTAGAGAAAGGCATTGTGTCAGAGGATCTTTCTATGATCAATAATTGAAGAGGCAAAAAGGTGTAAAATGATTCTGGGCGCAATGGTCAATAAGAGGGGGGGGTTCACCCCCCAAACGTGGGGTGGTAGCTCGGGGTAACAAAAGCCGACCTCGGGAAATCAGAATGACGGGTACCGCGAGTTGCGGGACCAACTCGGGGTAACTCCGAAATGCTGCGAAGCCGACACAAAGCGATTTAAGGAGAGAAATTAGGCAAATTGAATGGTATGGCTTCAAAATTACTAACTAAGGAAGACTACCAGTATTCCATACTTTGATCATAGTCATCAATCCAAATATTGATTACATCCATCCAACTAGGTCATGGGCTAATCCCAAAATATATATCGCTTCTTAGCCGGAAGTTTGTTGGCTTCTCCCGACTGCAACCAAGCCTCTTGTCTTAACAATAGGTGACATTGGAAGCAGCACGAGTGATCACACCCTCGTCAATCAATCGCTCATAAGACCAATAGTCCTTCTGAGTACCCTGACCATCCACCACGGCACTGCTGTTGTGCTTCGCACTCCAGAAGGCACCACCCTGGACATAGTAGCTCCAAGCATAGCGCTGGGTGTCAAACAGCGTCTTACGGTTTGCATAAGTGTTGTTGTAAAGTGTCTGCAGAGCCCATTCCCCAACAAAGACGGGGAACTTGCCATCACCACTAAGAACGGAGGCTTGGCCGCAAATTGCGCCGGTGGCCCACTGGGAGTAGACGCCGGAGGCGGCAAAGAAGTAGACATGGGTATCGATCACCAGATTAGTGCCGGTGGCGAAGTAGGGAGACCAGTGTTCCTCGGCGAGGAAGCAGTCCTGGAGCATGAGCGGGATACGCTTGTCCACACAGGCAATACGAGACAGAGCTTCCTGGACATAGTGAACAACCCAGGCAGTACCGTTGGTAGTGAGGGTCTCGGGCGAAGCGAACTTGGTTGGGTTGTCGGAAGCTTCGTTGATAGGAGCCAGAGTGAAAGCCCAGGGATATCCGGTCTCCACAAAGAAGCTCAGGACCTCGTCAACAGCCTGCAAAGAGTATGCCAAGTTGGTGCTGTTGAAGAACCACGAGTCGTGGCCAATCGCCTCACCAATATCCAAGGTGTTGACACCACCGGGCAGAGAGTGAAGACCAACAATGACACGCATGTTATACTTCTCAATGGCGTAGATGGAAACCTTCTTCAAGTACTCCTTCTGATTGCCATGGTACAGCTCAGAGCCAGGGACCTTGATCCAAGCAGCGTAGGTAGTCGGAATGCGGAGAGTGTTGACACCTTTGTTTGCACTATTCGTTAGTAACCGCAATCTACGAAAAGTTGCATTGGAAGGAAGACTAACCAGTCTCAGCGATCTTATCAATGTCCTGTATCGTGATATAAGAAGCGTAGTGGTGTTCCATGACAGAGGCGCAGCGAGAGCCCAGAGACTTGCAGAAGTTCCACTCATCATCGGCATCCGGGGCATACTGATCCCACCAATACTGGTTGAAGACCTTCTCCAACTCGAGCCAACCACCCAAGTTGACACCGTTGGCCTTGAAGTTGGTCCAATCAGTCCATTCGCCAGCAGCAAGGGTCGCAGTGGTAGAGGCCTGAGAAGAAAGAATGGCGGCAGCAGCAGCAACTCCAAAGGAGGAGGCTGCTGTGGCTACTTGAAGCAGACGCATGCTTATAGATTAGAACGAATGACAATGGCCGAAATCAAAAGAGTGACAATTGCCAAAATGAGAGACACGAATGAAGGGTTTGGCAGGCACCCACTACGAAGGGAAAGAGCCTGTTTACTTTATACAATTCATAGACCCCTTCCATGTCACCCTCCAAGCTTAGCCATGTTACGTGGGGCAACTTTAAGGTTCTCTCTTACTGTAGCCCATCTCAGCTTTACCTAGCCAATAAACATAGGAATGATAGGATTTAGTTAATGGCACTACACGCTGTTCCTAATTCGGAACCCCCTTCCCCACCTAAAAGGTACTCCGTACATTCGACACTTTCACAAATATTGCCAAATCCTTATGTATGCATATTTCCATATATATATAAGCGCTTCTCGTGTTTGCTCTTAATGTCGGAATTGACTTCGAGCACGTGCCCACGTGATCATCGGTAATTGCATAATTACTATAGCCACAACAAGCAACATACCATTCCATCACCCCTTACGGCCCATCACCTCGCAACGCCTATTGCATACCATCCTCTTCCACCATAGCCGCTATGCCCGGGTTCGACTCGGCTAGGGCAGGGCGGTTCCTAGTGGAGGCCGTAATAAATTAATAATACCGTTCTAGAGGCTATTTAGAACGTAATCTCTTAGCTTAATAGAGAGGATAATTAATTAGATAGTGAAGTAGGGTAGACCTTAAAGTCGGGCGAGAGCTATAGCTTACCGGAGAATACCGCTCTATAATCTATTTTAGTAGGTTAAGGGCTTGAGGGCTTCTCGGAACCCGAGATTGAGAAGATAAGCTAGAATCGGAAAACTTAAAAAAACAACCTAAAGGAGGCCCCTTAGACCACTTAAAGTAGGGTTTGCTACTAATTTATGACTGATTAGGAGGATATAAAGTTGATCTTCATTCCTATCCTAGACTCGTGAGTCGTGGGCTAAAAGGGGAAGGTTCCTGTGACCATAGCTAAGGGGCGGGAGGGTAACATTCCCATTAAGTTATACTGACGAGATGCTGGCGACTTGAAACAAGTTGGAAAAATGGATTCGAAAAGAGGATCAGGGCCTTGTGTACAGAATATCTCTCTTTATTAGTGTATAGTGTCAAGTTTGAAGTGAAGAATCTCGGCAAAAGATGCCTAGCTCGTTCAATGTAGAATTGTAGATACTCCATTCAATAGCGCGAACTGCTTTTCTCCTTCACTAAATTCTAAATCTAGCCACTGGGAGACATTCGGTTCGGCTCTTATTACTATCATGCCGAGATTTATCGTTGAAGGATTGGGAGAAGCTATGCGCTGTAAATCTCTCGTCTTTCTGTTTTCAGGTTGTATCGCCTTGTTCCAATCTCGACCCATGCATCCGATAGCAGCCTCTAGCTACCCTAATAGACTAGCTATGATAAAAGAGCTGGCGAGACCCTCAAGCCATTAGGAATACAAACGTCATCGCTGACTTGGGGGGTTTGCGATATTAGCATAGGTCATCCAGTGTTTATAACAACATTATAGGAGGACGAGGCAATGTCTACCCGAGAAGAGCTTCAATATCATACTTAGCGAAAGTCATTCGCAAGGAAATTCATAGTAACCCAGGTCACAACTTTATTCCACAAGCATTCGGAGCAAGGCTTAAACACTGCAAAGTCGATCTCGAGGCTAGACTAGTGGGAGGAGTGAATTATGCCTCAGGAAAGATAGGTCATTGTTAAAATCCTGCGCGGTGTATAGCTGGTGGAAGCATTTCAAGAATCGCAGTGAGCATGACCCGGCACATTCAGCTCGCTCCATGGATTCTTATCATGCTTGGCTCATGAACCAAATTAAGCACTGGCATGATGATACACCCTTGAATGGGGAGTGCTTCGTCTTCCAGTCAAATTGGCAAGTCCGATAGCGCATTTACGCAGTGAGTATGAACGACTCGACCTCACAGAGAGCCTTAAAACAGAGGCTCAAGCATAGACAATTGGAGCTCGTCGCGTTTGGTATAATCAGAGAAGTCACATCAACTTCGGTTCTTCAACTCCGTTCTGCGCTCTGCTTTGGTCAAGTTGATCCACGATCCAGCTGCACCGCTCGAGTACATCATGGCCGGTCGATACAAGACATCCGTGGCAGAAAAGTTCCTGTTCCAAACTAACTATGCAGAGGCATACAGCAAATTCAAGGATCCGTTACTCCTCCGACTCCAACAAGGATACGCCTCCATCCAACCTAACACCGATATCCCACCATCAGGCCCCCAATACTCAACGGCGTCCCCTCCTCCCAAGACCTTACCATATCCTCCCTTCCCCCAAAAAACACAATCACACACTCACACTGAAAAACCTGAATCCCAATCGCCCTCGGAAAAACCTTCTTAACCCGTGCCAGATCTTCCACCGACAAAGGCTTGTCTACATCAATATCACGCTGAATCGGATCCTCCCTGTTCATCGCGTATCTCATCCCGTACTCTGTGGGTGTCTCAAAGTACGGCTGGGTATGTACTGCTCGACCGCCGACGTGCGTAAAGGGTCCGCTGTCGCCTTTCCGGGGAAACACGAGCCAGACTTGGTTATTGTTGGTTTTTCGGGTTAGGGCGAAGACTTCGGGTTCGGAGCGCAGGGCTGGGTGGAAGGTGCGGAACATGTGTTCGTTTTGGGTTGTTATTGTGGGTTCGATGGAGGCGCGGCGGTTGGCGAAGACTGGGGGACCCCAGACGTCTGAGGTTGTTTCTGGCGAGGATAGTGAGGATGGTGGTTCTCTTGGGGAGGAGTGGGAGGAGGAGGAGGAGGAGGAGGGGAGTTGTATTTACTGTCGATTCGACGCATTTGCCGTCCGCCGTTTACCACTGGTGGGCATGATTGTTTGTCGCCTTTCAGAGGCGCGATCTTGAGCTTCAAGGTCCGCGGGACCGGTTCAGCGTAGACTAACTCCATGGTTGAGATAGAGACTGGGTGTGTAGAAATATGAGTTTGATGTTGTTTGGGAGTTGGGAGAGAGAAAAACGAACGTCTCGGGGTTGAAGGTCAATATCGTCGTGGGTGTGACACTACTATCAATTTTAGGCGACTTCAAAAGATTGGCCCGCATCCTAATCAAGTCAGTCAGTTCCATGGGTGGGATTGTTTGATAGACGTGTATAGATGTTGGCATGTGACCCATTTGCTGTCCGCGTCCTAATGAGGTCACCAGTCATTGCCATGACCAGATATCTCTCAGTGCACAGTACTCCGGACAGTGAACCCACATATTCCAGGATATACAAAGAGCAATGGAGGATGAGATTTGTCCGAGGTCTGTAACTGGGGAATGAATCGCAAATATGCAGTATTCTTGTTAATCGACGAACTCGTTACATGGTGAAGTGTCCAGCTTGAAGCTAGCAAGTAGTTCGTCAGCGTTATGTCTCCAAGTCATTCATAATCGACGCGGAAAATTTTCTAAGGTACTCAGACAGAATGACCCAGTGTGTCTGATTCAGGCTTAATTAAGGGGAAATAGCCTAGATCCACAGTGCTGGATAAGTATAGCTGTGTGCGGATGAGAATCATCGTTCTCAGGGTCTTTATAAAGACGTTGAAAGACTGAGAAGAACGAATCGATAGGATAAAACAGAGTACACTTCACTGAGGGACCCTCTCTGTAAGGAGACCCTGGACCTAACTAGCCTCATCAGGTACCTCATTAAACGGTGAAGGAGACTTTCCTTCCTAACCCAAAAGGTAGAGCTCAAACTCAAACTCAAACTCAACGACAACGCCCTCGACCCTACCTAACATCAAAAAATAGTCATAATTTTGCATTTGGCATATAATACAACCATTCACAGCTTCCAATTGCAGGCAATACATACACAGCAGAAGCAAAAGGGATATATACAACACAAACCCGTAAAAACAGGCATATTCAAGAAACCCTCATCCCATCAATCAACTATCAAGGGAGAACAGAACGCCCTGTCGTTTAAGGATGAGATGATAGCTGAACGCAATATCTCACGATTAATACCAAGTTTTCACCTCCCCAAGAACTAGAACACCATAGTGCTTTTTTTTGCGGCTGTTGCTTTTGACTTTGTGTATGACCCCGGTACAGACAGGGGGGAAATGTACAGAAAACGGTACACGTTTCTCTCCACAAAATGGCGGAGAAGAAGAAAGGATCAGATCAAGCGGTCAAGAAATTGACCGTTACCCTTTTCTGCGTGCATCTCTCGCTCGTATCATGCACTCCTCCACATTCCCCCCTTACGGCGGGGTCACGCACGGGTTGCAATTCGCCAGCCATCAGAACAGAAGAAGAAGCAGGCGAAAACTCATAAAAAAAAAAGAAAAAAAAAAAAAAGAACAGCTGGGCCTCCTATGCCCTCCACCCTTCCAAAAATGCAGATGCATGGCTCACAGAAAACAGGAAACAAGAGATATCACAGAAACAAAACCGAGCAAAACGCCACACATCAATAGTACAGCCTCCATGGAAGAAACAACCGTTATGCTTAGAGTCCAATGTTCACATAACCCAACGGGAACATAATCCCAAATGTGATAATTGTGAACAGGTAAAGAGGAAAAGAAAGCGTAACCAAGAAAAACGTGAGTAGAGGGTATCAACATCAAGGGCGTAGAGGTAAAATAGATTGTAGTTTGGAGGTGAAGGGACCTGGAGAACGATCCTAAGTGATCAAGAAATCCATGTTCATGTCACTGATGATCTTCTCCCAGTCCCAGCTATCCTCGATTTTGGTGTCCATAATCTCCCACACCCGCGAAACAACCTTGAAAGCAGGTTCGATGTTGCGGAGGTTGGAGTAGGATTTGAGGGTTTCGAAACCGCGTTGAATCCGCTCGCGCTGTTGCGGCACAAAGGCCGAGCACCCCAGCAAGAAGAGCGGCATCAAGACGATACTATAGGCGCCCGCATCTTGGGGTAGCTGGTCCAGGTACCCTAGACCGTCGTCGACAACTTGGGAAATCTTATCACTCGGTCGCGAGGGCCGGATCGTCCGGTAAAGGTAGACCCATGTCGATTGTCGATATAGCTGAGCCAGGTACCAGTTCGGGGATTCTTCCTCATGTGAAGTCTTCCATGACCGAATCGCCGTGTCGATCTGAACGGCTTCACTGAGTGTCTGATAATCTACAGCAGGTTCGTAGCCCTCGTTGAACCGCTGACGAATCCGGTCTCGCAACTGAGTGACCTCTGAGATGTAGTTGAAGAGACCGTCAAACACACCGAGGAAGTTGCCGGCCTGGGCGCCGGGTACAAAGTCGGGTAGGCGCAGACCACCCTGCATAAGCGAGGGGCGGCGGTCCAGGGAGGTGAGTGCGTTCGAGATGTCGTGATACTGGAAGAATTCGACGATGAATTGGCGGAACTTCTCGTTACGTGGTTGCTGCGAGAGTAGCAGGTACCGCGCGGCATCCATGTGAGGGCGATACTCGCCATTTGTTTCGCCTTCGCAGATCGTGTTTAGGCTGAGGGCGATCGTCGATGCGATGATCGGGTCCTCGACGAGTAGCTGCTGATCCTGATCCTGATCCGTGCCCGTGCCCGTGCCCGTGCTGGCGCTTGCAGTCTGAGATGATGTCGCAGTGATATTATCCTTGAGATCCTGAATCGCACGGTGGAAGTGGAAGTATTTGCGCTCCTTCAGCTTGGGCTCTGGATCCAGACCAGACAGATGCGACCCCGACAAGCACATGAGCGAATGCATCAGTCCCCGATGTTGCGTGGCCATCGGCAGGAGGATCTCCTTGAAGGGATTTGAGTCATCGTTGATGAGGGTCAGGACCCGGCTGAATCCGTAGACGAAGTGATCAAGGAAACGGCGATCGATGTCAGTTTCGATGCCATCGATGAGGAGGGGGAGGTTGCGAGGAACGGCTGTAAGGGACTGAGTGCGGACCGCTAGATAAGAGGGGATGTGTCAGATTGAAATGCATGCACCGACCAAGTCAAGATTGAAATGGGGAACCCAAAATTTGGAAAATTAACATTTCGGATGCGGGGGATCACATACCATCGGCCATTTTTTGACGGCCACTCTTCCAAATCTCCTTTGGGGGGTATCCCTCGCAGACGACGGCATTCTTTTGACAGTTGAGACATCTGGTGACCAGGTCAGACCCGTAACAACATACCATAACATCGACGATCCCGAATGGCCGACACCAGGAAGGGGGGTGGAAATTCTGAGGAGTCAAGGATAACCACTTACGCAGGCTTGGTTTCATCGCACTTCTTCTTCCTGCGACGGCAGGTTATACAGCCGGTCTTGGAGCGACCCTTGGTGACTTTGACCTGGCCGCCCGGTGCAGGAAGCGGGTGTTTGCGTGGTCGCCCACGTTTCCGTGGAACCGCGACGGGCGCTGCCGTGTCGTTTGGCCCCTCTGCCCCCACATCGGATGGTTTGATGCTCTGGATATCGTCGTCCAACTCCTCCACCTTGGGTAGGCTGTCCATGTCAAAGTGTGGCGGCGCGTCGAGGAAGGCCGAGGAAGAGGAGTCGGGTCGACGCGACAGGTGATAACTAGTGGAGTGCGCATCTAAATCCGCCAGCGACCGATCGGCCGAGTCGCCCGGCCAGTCGGGGGAGTCCGTCGAGGTATCATCAGGGCTGGCGCCGGTGCTGGTGCTGGACGTGCTGGCTCGTAAGGAGTGAGTGTGGGATGTTGAGTGGGCGTTGGTGATGTCGGCAAGAGTGGGGATGGGAAGATCCGAAGGGCTTCCGGAGCAGGTCTCGTCATGCAGACCCGACCCGTTGAAATCTGGGCGCGCAAAGTACAGGGAGTTCTGCATGGACAACATTGAACATGGGCCAGAACAGGTGAAGGCACCGGTAGGCCAGGCGCGGTGGTGGGAATGCTGACGGAGGAAAGGAAAAAGAGGGCTGGGTGGGAATATAACCGGGGCGGGGAGGGGAACCGTAGGAGGACACTAGTATATAACCCAACTAGTATAGACCAGTCCGAATGGGGGAGGGGGATCCTAGTATAGTAATATATACTAGTCCACCAGTCACCCAGTAAATGAGAAAAGCGGTTATGAGCGGTTTACTGAGAGGCGTAGCGCAGTACTTTGTTCTAGCGGCCGGGCTGGTGGCCGATCAGGTGGCAGATCGGAAAAGGAAGTCAGAAGCAGGAGGAGGGGGGGGGGGGGGGGGGCCAAAGAGGAGGGAGACCGAAAACGAAAGAAGGGCCGAGGAAGGAGGAGGAATAACCGTAGTAGTAAGTAGTAAGTAGGAAGTAGGAAGTGGTCAGACGAGAGACGAGTAGCAGAGGAAAAGTCGAAGAAGACTAGAAAGGTAACGAAAGTGTGGGGGAGGCGGCTCCCATAAGAATGTTTAATCCGACGAGGATGGCATTTGCACAACAGAATAAAATGCGTAATGGAAAGCCTGAGGTCATACGAATTAGGGCCCTTAAACCTCGTTATAGAATGGGTTTAAACTTTGCATGCGGGGGAGGCTGCCAAGCATGTTGGATCTGACGCCCTGATTTGCAGTGAAGAAAGCGAGGGAAAATAATAGGAAAATAAGGGGGAAAAATGAATTAAAAAGAAAAAAAAAAAAAAAGAAAAAAGAAATTAATGGAAAAAAGAAAATGAAAAAGCAATATGATCGTTCGGCATCGAACTTTTCACTTCCTGGACCCTCTTATGTGTGGGGGGGGGCGATTTGGATCGTTTCTTTTTCGGGGGGATTGTTATTACTGTAGTTCCCATAGTAGTATTCTTCTCTTTCTTTTTCTTCCCTCTTCCAAAATCTCTCATCTTTTCCATTGGTTAATAATAGTAATGGGCATAGGGGGTGCCTGCACCATAAGCCCATCCACCCTGGAGAGTCGGGTAAACACGACGGACACTATAGTTATGGGCCCGCTGTGTCTACTGTAACGATCCACTATATCGGCCCATGCTCTGTCTCTAGGTTCGCCCCCTCTCAATCTGGTCGTCCTTCCGTCTAGACAAGGGCTCGGGGCCAGGCAGTAGTAGTATGACGGGGGACGTCATGCAACCCCCAGCAGAACACGGCTCGAACAGGCAATGCCAAACTCCGGTTGGAATTCGTGGAGTTGGATCCAGCATGCAGTTTCAAGTATGAAAAATGCACATCGTATAGAGTGCATTCAGGATTCCCCCGGATTCTATAATATTTGCTACGCTGCTATACCAATATACTGTACCAATTAATATCTCTCCCCGTGACTACTCCCTCAAAACTCAACCTGGAGTCAGAAATATTAATAGCCCTAGCCAGGCCCGAAGGCCGAGCCCCCGAAAGAACCAGGACCTTGAACCCCAGAACCTCATCCCAACACTCCGTACCTACCTATACGACTTATAAGTATAATTCTTTAAAAAAAATATACGGAGTACTTGTCGAACTGGTGCCTCACATCCCCCGTCCGACTTGCAGAGGGACGAATCGTATATCTGGAAAACCTCAGCCACCAGTTATTCCCCCACAGTTATCGCTTAGTTGGGCAAGTATCGGCACACAGGTACTTCCTCAAAGGGGCCCTTCTGTGGAGTATGTACAGGAGTGTTTGGTTAGGTAACTCCTCAGAGCTTGTCTCGGCAGCACTAAGATCGACTAAGGCTAGGGTAGCCTCTTTGGCGCTTTGCTCTTGTCTTTCCCCTAATAAAAAAAATTTTTTTGGGCAAGGAAAGCGCGGCAGGTTTCACGGACGCAGGGAAAATATTAAAAATAAAAATACCAGACTAAAAACACCCCGGCCGGGCTCTCCGACCAGTCCACTTACCATCTCAGCCTAAAACGGGCGTTACATTAGGGGCCCCTTCTTGACTATGTACTGTATCCTTCGCTTCTGGTCCGCTGGTTCCCTCCTCCCGGGACGGCACGAGAGCGTCAGTAGGGTCAATCGTCGCCCCTCTCAATCCTGGAAATGGGGGGAAATAGTAAATACAGAGAAGTGACATTTCAGACATCCACTCTCCAGACTCCCACGAGAGCGACATCGGGTCTAAGCGCAATCCTCCACCCAGCGCTTCCTGGAGAACAGGATGATCCGCCGAGATTGAAATGCTGTTACGCAACTTTTCCCCTTTGTACGACGCCGACAATCTGGGGTAAGTGGGCCAGATCGTCTCCAGCGACCAAGCTGGCAAGCACGGACATCCGCTGCAGGGAATTGACAAGGTTCGGAGTGTACACATTCCTGTGGGTTCCACCTATTGGGGACACGATGATGCAGAAGTGTTACTCTCTGTCGCCTCTTTCCGGAGACCGGTCTCAATTACCCAGATCAGCAGGCTGTCACTCGACCTCCGGGGTAAAAGAGCGTGGGTGAGGCTTCATCGACGATAGTTCCGAACGCGATGACAGCTGAGGGGTCCCCGAGTGCTTGGGCCGTGGGCGTCGTATGGAGGAGAGCTTGTGACCTCCCTGAGGGGAGTGGTATGTGGCAAGACGTTTCTTTTCTGCGAGGACGGACTATTGTGGATGGTGAAGGAACAGGTCAGTGACCTCCCCCGAATGTATATTGTGAGTGATCCTTCTACAGAAAGATACATTGCAAGGAGGACACCAAAGTCAGTGCACTGTCCTCCCCTCCTCCTCTCTTCTTGCTTTCAACCCCAGGATCTGCCGGACTAACCAGGAAATCTCCTCGTCAGATTCGAATGTCTGGAGTAAATGATGCTCTATCTGCACGGTCACTGCTCTGCTCATGCCGACCGCTTTACTCCCTCTCTCTTGCCCTGTGCGAACATGAGAGACCTTGTCGTCTCTCGTATGACTGTTCCCAATGGCGGCCTACGACGAAAAGAGAGAGCGGAGATCCCACAATTCCAATCCATTTTGACTCTGGGCGGCGCATCAGCTGAGACCGGATGCCCCAGAGTGGAAACCCGGGAGAGTTTCAGCAGGCGATCCCTGCTAGTTGCCTTCTAGTCTGACTTAGTCGGAGTAGCCAAATAGCCTTGGAGCCCAGGTACCGGAATAAAAACCCATAACCCATCCTACGCTCGGAGCCCCTCGCCAATCGGCCCAAGTGGTTTAGCTACAGGAACATCATAGCTAGCTCAGCCTTTTGGGCAACCACTTGTGGCCACCAACAGCCACGGTCGGATTGGCCGGGCGGATTTTGCTGGTGTCAGGCTAGGCTCTAGCACGCCCCAGTCCAGTGGTCACCATGATGGTCAAACGAGTTAATGCAATCCGATGGGGCCAGGCCCAGTCGGTTCAGAATTAAGGAAATTAAGGCAAGTTCTGTTCCGAGGAGATCGCCATGCACTGTGATCTGACACTAGAGGGTTAGTGGGCTGGGACTACGGGGTACAAGGCCGACAAAACCATGTCACCAAGGACTAGAACCAGAATGTGCTCAGAGCTTTTGGGCCAATCATTGTCCGCTGGAATGAGTCGCAGATTTGGCGCCGGAAAGACCGAAACAGTGCGAGACACACGGCCTACTGTAATACTAGCCCTCGCGTCAAACAGCATGAAAGGAGCTTGGGGTAAGCTGCGAGGGCGGGGATCACATTTCAACGTATACTTGGTCCCGATCACGGAGGGCACACGTCCATTTCTCATAAATAATATCATCGCATGAATGATAATTGTTATTTGTTGAGTTATGCTATTCTCTGTACTCCATACTCCGTACTTCGTGCTCTGTATATACATTCCAGGAGAACTCGAATCAATGGCACCAGGCGGGGCCCGACCAGGGATGGGACCCCAATTGAAGGTTCTTCCCGCGTCATCCCGTTTGGAGTGGAGATGAACCATCGGTTGCTGCCGAATCGACTAGGTATGCCCGCCGTCGCCAGACTACTACTGTAGGTGAGCAGTCATCCTGCAGCTCGGTCTTTCACCGGTCGCACATTGTGGTTGTCTAGTGTGCGCGTTCCTGAACAAAGGGGGCTAACTGTAGAAAATCATGGGGAAGAGGCTATATGAGGAGAGGGGGGGGAGAATAAGCAAAGAAAAGAAAAGAAAAGAAAAGAAAAGAAAAGAAAAGAAAAGAAAAATTAAATACCCAAGTTGCTCGTCTGGTATGAGCTCACGAGGAACATCCGAGCCCTAACTTGGCTACGGAGTCTACACTCCCAATCCCGCCATACAGGTGTCACTAACATGTCACTCTAAGCAACACTCTCCAAAGTACAGTGGAGACCTGGCCATCAACTCCATCTTTAGTACATCATTTCTTAGCCAACCAGCGTCTCAGGCCGCAAGAATTTCGTACCTGGCGCTTCGTGCGGGTTCCTATTTGAGCTAAACGGGCTAAATAGACGATCCACATGACCTCGTGTTCTGGGAAGAGCAGGTTTTCCGAGGGTCGGCTGAATTCCGTTGGTCTACACACTTTTTACGGAGTACGGAAGACAGCATGACTCTTGTCGTGTGTCTCCGTAAATGATTCTCCATTGGCCTACATTGACTTTGTTTAAACCCTTTTCATGATTCATTTGCATTAGATTTTCGAGAGATCGGGGACCACATACGTATCCATTCCTTCCCTTCTCCCCACCCGTCAGCTCTTCTTTGACCTTCCACGGGGAGGACAAGGTAGTGGGGCCAGAACGGCCCCCCGGGGCCCTGGTTGATCCCACCGTCCACGTAACTACAGTATTTCCGGTAATTCCAGTCGGGCGCAACGCGGGAACGAGGAGGCTTGACGCCCAACAATCTCGAACAAGCATGAACCAGGTCCAGGTCCAGGGCTAAAGCTGGGGCCAGCGTCACTCAAAACGACGGTAGACGGACGAGGCAGTAGAATAGTACATACATACTTCCATGACCCATTGCCCACTCACCATCGAGTATAGTCTCACGCTGACATGAATAATGAATGTACATTGTATAAACTTAGCATCAAGCCGGAACCTTCGGGTCCATTCAGCGTCATTCAGCCAGCCTCTGGTTGGCTCATGACTCGGGGCTTTAACACTAAAGCTCACGAGATGAAGATCAAACTCCTTAATATCCTGCGGCCGAACATTCACTATCGTCGATCAAGGACGAACAAGAAGGGCTCACAGCGCCGAGAGGCGTTGACGATATTCCCAGGAAAACTACTAGAAAAGCCTTCATTTCCCATCAACGGGGCAACAAACAGTCATACTGACCTCCACTTTGGTCTCCATCGTGCTCTCGGGCTGTACAATTCTTAACCCACAGCATTATTGCCGAGTGCCAATTAGAATACAGTTGATGGTCACTGTACAGCCAGAGCACGACTCTTTACAAACTACAATTTGACCTAAACTACGGAGATTCTCTGCACTAATGAGAAACTCCATCTCCATACTCTCCAGGAGCACGGGTGCCAAGAGCCCGGCGATCACTACGATCTACCCTAAAACGTACATCTCTCGTTAGATTTTGCTCTTGTCGTCCAAGATCCAGGCTCCCCGTCCCCACCCACACTCCATCTGTCATAACGGCGATGGTCGGCTCTGTTCGGGCATCACGAACTCGTCCCACAATTCAACCCCAACCCTCAAGATGGCCCCCAAAAGAAGGATCAAGAAAAATAAACAAAGAAAGAACAGAAAAGGAAAAGACCACGATGTCGGAGGTCGCGCGATATGGGCGCCTGCAAGTTGCAACCCCGCTCGAGGCCTTCGGCGATCCTCTCCGGTTTCCGGAGCTTTTTGGATGATGGGTCATTTTGGGATGAGCGGGTGCGACGGGACTGTTCGTGGCTGTGAGGTCAGCATGGTCGAGGGTCTTTTTGGGGGGGGGAGGACTGGGAGAGGGGTCATCCACTCATCCAGCCGGTGGGAGAATTTGTTCTGTGGTGGCGGCTGGGGTGGTTGTTGTCAATGTCCTGGTCATCTGCCTGCTGCGAAGCTTCCAATTTGCCGGTGTGGGAAAGTAAGAGAATCCCAAGGAGATCCCGCCTTTGGGGGATCTCCATTCCGCGGACGTAGTAGGATTGTTGTAGTTCCGGTATACCTATTGGTTCATCTAGTGGACGGATTACTAGATTGGGAGGGTCCTACATCGTTAGTTAAGGGCTATATACACTACAGTTGCATTGCATGCATGAAAAACTAGGTAAGCCTAGCCACGGTTTCAAGATCGCAGAGCTTAGTAGCGAATTTGCTTCATTTACGGACTACTATGTATGTGTTCGTTGTTCTATATAATCACCCTGGCGGTTGGAAGCGACCGACGTTGCCTAGAGTTTTGTACTCCAGCCTCAAATCCAGATCCATGGCTATGCTGTGTTTTCTGCTGCCTGCTCTCTCTATTTACGGTACTCGGTTGCGGCTCATCTATTTCCCCTCCTCGGAAGGACATCCCTTTCTCTCTACACACCATAATCGTGCACATTCCCAAGTTGAGCCATCAACTCGCCATGCTCTTGTCGGATATCCCCTCGGCCGACTTGACCCCTCGTATTGGATCATGAACTACTGAACCAAGACCACTAGAACGATGCAAACCACCATTGTCAGGGCAGGAATCGCGAAACTAGACGCTTGTCCTTGGAACCAGACCCTTGGGTCATGAAGGTGCTGCATGAAAGATCTAACTGAGTGCAAATTATTCGCCCTCGGGATTCAACCCTAGGCTCTTTTCTACTCCTAGTGATCGGCGACAAGTGCATTGATTATCGATGTTAAAGGAATGTCTTTCGTCTTTTCTAGGTAAATAGTGTAATTCATGGCTGACAGGTGCGTTCCGAAGTCTGGATGATAGGTGATCATCGACGTGCGTGCCACCATTGACTAACGGTGGCGCAGAAAAGCAAACCACTCGAATCGCCCAGCTACAACTCGTTCCCCGACAATGTGTTGTTCTGTGCCCTGCCCGACCCGACAGCTCGGGCCAGTTTGCTTTTTTCTTCTTCTAAGAGGTAAATGGCGCATTCTGGGTGTTGGAGGTGACAGATGATACACCGATTGATGGGGTCTATGGGTGATCTATAGTTGCCTCCTAACAATGATCGACGGGTCGATCGAGGATCAATCATCAATGGAGGCAAATAATATCTAAAATATCTATTCATGTCCTTCTACCTGACCCGGTACTTTGGAACCGACGAGGAATGTGCAGACGACTAGCGGCTTGGGGGGGGGGGGATGTCCAAGGGGGATTGTTAACTAGTTGACTTTGTTCTTGGAATGGGGAAAAAGAAAAGAAGAGAGGATCGCACGACCATCTCCTCGGAATTGCTGCAGGTGCATCTCGGCGGGGCCGTCAGTGGGGGGGGGGGAGAGACCGATTGCCTTATCGAGACCCGAAATTCGGGTTTGATAAGACGTGGTTCCGCGGATCAACGTCGCCATTCGTTGGATTACCTCAAGCTGTCCGAGCTAGGCATATTGACTGACTACAGAAAGGAATTTAGGGGGAGGGGTATAGTGGGTGAGGAGGTTTTGTTGATGGTATTCCTCTATTCACCTTGAGGCGAGAACAATGGGATTGAGCGATAGAGCTCTCCTCGCATCTAACCCCAAGCTCAATCTGTCGAGGAGACAGCTGTTCAAGCTAACAGATTAACCATAAAGGGTGTCCTGTATATCCTCTGGACAGAGACACTGATTTCACAGTATACAGTCAATTTAACACACCAACAAGGTATGAAAACCCCAGACACATTTCCTTCCTGTCAACTGATGTGCATGGCCTGAATGATCCCCGTCACCGACTGAATCAAACCAAAGACTAATGCCAAAAACAGTGCAATCACAGCAATCCAGAACGTATACCGCTGGTTCGGCTTCCTCTTGTCCAAGATCCATTGCCGCATTGTCGTCGGTTCTGTCCGCTCATATTCATCTCGTAGCTCCATGAGCTGACGTCCCCAGTACGGAAAGTCGGCAAGATCACGCGACGTGGGCGGCAGATACGCTGCTTCCAGATCGATTTCATCCTGCCTACGAGCCTTTCGGATCCATCGTTGACATTTCAGATTTGATGACGGGATCAAGAGTGACAATGTGCGGGCAGTTTCTTCGAGGAATCCCGGTGGGAAGATAGGTCTGAGAATGGTCAGTGGATGGAAGAGATATGACAGAGGGGTAGGTTCATACCGGTCTCTACTCTTTTCGTATCCATGGAGAAAGGAGGCAACGTGGAAGACTCTGAGTTCCTTCTCTGTATCGTCTATGCTCAGAGAAAGATGATCTTGGAGGCTCTCCGTCCAGACAATGTTGAATCCACCAATCTGCTCAAGATTCAGGGCATTGAAATTCAATGCGATTGCTGGGCTCTCTGGTAAAGAATCCGATCTCGGGAACATTGAGTGGATATATTGCTCAAGTGTCTGTCTGCTACCCCATTCCTCCAGGGGTAAGAAGAGCCAAATCCGGAGTGCAAACTCAATGGCTGGGGTGGGTGGACCAAGATCGGGATAGCTGTCTTTGAGACGAGCAACCAGTTCCGGCTTAGTGAGATGAGCCAGTGTCTTGATAAAGTTTATCAGATCAATTAGGTCTTGATGGGTCTTCAAGTTCAATCTATGAGCCTCAACTCCGACAAGTTGGCCCCGGTAGTATTCCAAGAACTCATTTGATGGTTCTTGAGCATCTTCTGGGGAAAGATTCCATAGACTTTGAGGTAATGCGGCTTTCAAGACTTCTTTCGCGTCCTCCGTCTGTTGGTCTAGATGAATAGCAGACAGATCAGACGAAGAGGACGGCTCCAGCCCAACCATGTCGCTCGGTCGGGGCTGAAGTCTCAACAAACCAGTTCGTATGGCTAGAACTAGAAGAAGGAACGGAAATGTATATCAAGGCAACAGCACCCCAGAGGTCTAAGCTACCCGGGCGAAAATATGACCTCGCCTGCATGCCCGTATGCATGATCGTCCTGATTCCATTCGTCGGGCTCCCCGCAGTGGCTGAGCGCGATGAGTTGTAAAGCGGCTGGGGATCAGCCTCACCGCAGGAGCAGCACTTGGAGAAGATAACCTCTTACTCTTGACCTTTGCTTGTCAGCGATATCCCGATCATAGCCCATTACCCCTGGCTGTACGGAGTCGTTCATTCAAACATGGAAATGACAACACGAACTCAACTACAAACACATTTCAGCCGACTTCTGGATCTCGCGTCCCAGCCTAGTCCGCCCCTCAAGCCCACGTTCTGGGATAATCTCGACGTCGACGGCAGGAAAGCATCTGTCAACCAAGAGCGATCTTGGGAATTCAACGATGAATCCGCCTGGGATCCGATCGGCCCAGTGAAAGATGAATGGAACGATTCTATCTATCCGAGGACAATCAAGCCTCTTCTCCGAGATAATACAAGGAAGGTTTACAAAGGCATCAAAAGGCAGACACCTTACAGTGTGTGCTGTTGGATGATTGGCCCAGAGTGGCATTCATCGCATCCAGCTGCGATCATCATCTGCGGAAATAAGAGAGTCACCAAGAATGCCGTAAAATTGATTGAAGGGCACGGCGAGCTCACCCGTACCTCGGGATTTCGGGTATATGGTTACGAGAGCAAGATATCATTAACTATGGGCACCTCCGCAAGCGAACATGATGATGATTCTCCTCTCTGCGCCATCAGTGGGACGCGTTTCACTGTTGGAGACCAGGATGGGAAACCGACTCGAGGGGCCACTCTCGGAGGCAGTATCGTGATCGATGGAAAATACTTCGGCGTGACAGTTGCTCATCCATTCATGGAACTTCCCCAAGATGAATTATCAGACGACGATGAAAGCGATATGAGTGACGATGAGAGCAATATGAGTGACGACGATAGTGAGGTGACAGACATCACCAGTTGCCCCGATCCTATCGAATCAGTTACGCTTAAATCCAACGTGGCCTTCGTGGAAGATCCAATGTCTCATCGAAGAAGGATTCTAGGATCCATTCCAAGCCAATCGCGATCTGACTACTTCTCACAAAGCGAAGACTGGGCTCTTCTCAAACTTCCACCGGCTTCCCTCGCGATCAATCTCCTGACACTGGGCGGCAAGCTTGTGGTTCCGCGTCGTACAGCACGAAATTTTCCTGAGGGAGAGCTCTGGATGGCAGTAGACCCAGCAAAGCCAGTACAAACCAAGGCTTCGCCATCAAAATGCGGGCTGTTTTCTCCGTTCTTTGGGATGCAAGACGTTTGGGCCTTGAACTTGAAGCCAAGTATGTTTAGTCTACACCTGAATGCCCAAATTACCAGTCGCTAATATATGTACCAAAATAGCACCTGGATATTGTGGATCATGGGTGGTAGATGCTCCTTCCAGAGCAATATCCGGCATTATTGTGGCTGGGTCTGACTCGAATAATGTTTCTTACGCACTACCTGCTCATGTTGTCTTCGATGAAATATGTGCACGCTTTCCAACAATGCAGCTTCAATCATTGGAGCACATTGCCGCACTGCCTGTACGAGGCTTTGTTGACGTCATTCGCAAGGCGAAAGAGCTTGGTTTCACCGATCTTGTGAGTGAGGTGATGTCAAAGCGCAGCCCACTAGACAACCAGGACTCTAGTGGGTATAACCCTCTATGCTGGGCGATAAGGAATGGATATGAGGAAGTAGTTGCTTCCTTCCTTGCCGGAGGGGCTAGTCCACATTTGCCCGGCACACCCTCCGGAATGAGCCCTCTCGCATTGGCTGCACAAGAAGGGCACATGGCTATTGTATCTCTCATACTCTCTGCTGGTGCAGATCCCAACTCCCAGTCTGGTCATCAAGGAAGCACACCCTTGATCATTGCGGCAGGACAAGGCCATCGAGAAATCACCCACCTTCTGATAGCGAGCGGTGCCAGGGTAAACTACTGCGATGCTCTTGGCAACACCCCTTTAGCAGTGGCAGCACGGCGTGGTCGCGAGGAAGTCATAAGTATCCTGACTGCTAGCGGTGCTGGCATCAACAAGAAAGATGTTGGTGGCCGCACCCCACTAATGCAGGCTGTGTTATCCGGAAACGAGAAGGCTGTCAGGTTTCTTCTCGAGAATGAGGGTGATGTTGATTGCGTCGATGACATTGGCAATACACCATTGTTATTGGCAGCTAGATCTAACTATCCAAGAGTCGTCAAATTTGAGAGAGGTGCTCAGATCAACTTGGGAGATAACATAGGCAATGTCCCACTGAGACTTGCAGCAAAGGATGGCCATGATGAAATTGTTAAGATATTGCTTGAGCACGGAGCAGATCCAGACAGTCAAAATCAGCGAGGTGATACACCGTTGTTTTCGGCCCTCAAAGGAAAGCGCAGTCACACTGTTGAGCTTCTTCTGGATTATCAAGCAAGCATACACAAACCCAATTTGCTCGGGAATACACCATGGTCTTTGGCACAGCAAGACGAAGACATCGCCCGTATGCTTCGTGTCGACCCAGCCAGTCTGGACGACAAGCATGGGAAACATCCATCGGTTTACCCACCAGGTGCTAATACTTTGCCTACACCTGGGCCGTCGGGGCCACCTCTGCAATCGGAAACACCTACTGTGGGCGAGTCAGTGAACGAGAAAAAGAAGAAAGAGAAGAAGAAATTCGAGGAAAGTATGCGGGACACGGAAGAGTATAGCTATGACTGAACTCGATACGGAATCGCGTTTTGATCAGCAGTAGATATCAGACTGGACCAAGAACATTATGGCTTTTGTTTCTATTTATCTGTTTTCCTGTTCACCTTCAATATACCATCTCATATTGCTTGCATGTCATGTCTTAGGGGCAAAGATGACGAGTGGTTCAATTACATACCAGTACGCCAGTCCTGTCTACCAAGCGAGTAAGTAGCTTTTTCCCGGCAAGATTCGTAACAATGTTCTACAAGGAAAGATTTAAGGAATAAGATGGATATAGAAAGCAAGTCCATTGGATAGACTAGCTAGAACCCGAAGCCCAAAACCGTGTCCCATCCGTGTAGACCGATCCGATCCCAATGCATAACAATATGTATGACAAGGCCCGTAAATCAAAGGAGCCATGACCAGATCACACACACGACAGGTTAAAAATATAATCACAAGAATAGAAGGAAAAAAAAAATGCAGATAACAACCCCCGACCCATGCAAAAAAAAGATGCTAACAATGACCAGCATGATAAACGAAACCCAGCAAAAACATAGGTGGATATCACATGAGATAGAAACTCCTGGCTCCGTAAAAATATAGACTAGTCCAGTCTAGTGTGCGAGGAATCAATTTGGATTCGCGCGAAAAGAGGTTGAAGAAGGGTCGAGGATAAGCGGGTAAAGGCAGTGTTGGGTGGAGACGTGTATAGCTCCTTTTGGGGGATGTTGGATGCCTTGTCCTTTTGACGTAGATATATGGCAGCCTAATTTGTGTTGAAAGAATTGTATGCCGATCAGATGAACACCCGGTCCAGCTGGCGCAAAGCTCGCACGTCCTCTCCTCCGAACCCGATCTTGTCGTTGGGAATATCTCGGGGTCCGTCACCGGTGACGGGAGGCCGAGCACCAGGCGGGCTTCCAGGCCCACCAGCAGGAGACCCAGCTGACGTGATTGGGGCAAGTGAAGTGCCGCTAATGAGGGAACCAATACCAGGCACAGTACCTTGTTCGGGCTTGGGAGGAGTGCCGATAGATCCAAGTTGCCGTACTGTGGTGGGTGGGGTCTGCTTCGGCAACTGCGGGCTGTGCATCACTCCGTTGGGCTGCATGATGGAACCTGGAGGGTTTCTGGGCGAAGCCATGCGCGGATCTGAGATTGGTTGTCCGTACGTCCGGGGACTCCTCTGCTCAGGTGGTGGCTGATGCAGAGATCGAGGCGATCGTCCTGGGTAGACTGGGGCTCCGGCTGGTGGGGGGCCCGCTGGTGGCAGTGCAGACTCGTGGTGGCCGGGCCGATCGAATGGGCTTGCCATCGCATGAGGCGGAGGCGGCAGACCATGGGGGGATTGCTGCAGGTGAGGTGGAGGCTGGTGCTGAGGAGGTCCGTATGGAGGCCCGCCAGCTGCAGCAACTGGTGGTAAATAAGCAGCACCGGGGTATGGTACAGCAATAGTCGGCGGAGTAGCCAACGGGGTAGGAGGCCAAGGATGGTGTAGTTGTGTATAAGCCTGGGCGTGGCCAGGATTCGTGCGAGGGAAAGCACCCATGGGATGAGGGGTGATGGGGTAGGCGGCAGCCCCAGGCATGGGTCCTCGAGTCACCACGGGGAGGTTCTGCTGATCATTGACCGTTGACTCGGGGTACAGACCTTTTTGTGGTCGAACATGTCGGAGAGCTGGGTCGGTGGTTGGCTGTTGGAGGTTGGCAGCGGACGGGTGAGACCGAGAGTAGTAGCTGATCAAGTGGAGGTGTTGACCAGTGGATGTGGTGATACTGAATGATTGCTTCATGAGACCATCAGGCTTGTACCGATATCCATCGGGACCTTCATCGGTTCCATCACCTCGATCGTCGTCGCTACCTCTGCTCTCTGGCGTCTTCCCTGGTCGTGATACTGAAGTCTGGGGTACGGCACCGCCACCTCGCTTGCCTTCCATCTCACGATACGTCAAAAAGCTGCCAGAGACCCGACTCGCACTCCATGATTTGCCGTCGGTCCACCGTCGCATGCCCGCTTCCCGCTCATCCCAGACGAAAACCGAGCCCGATCGAATTGACTGTCGCTCCTTCTCTGATAGCCGACGCTGTACTCGCGGCAGCAGGCCAATCCGACAGGCCTCGAAGAGAATGATAGCGTCCGCTGGGGTGCGGACGTGGCCGTAATATGTCTCCATCTAACTTCGCAAGTCACCGATCACCCTGGTAGGGAGCTTTGAATATAGTGCGAACGAGTCGACGAGTTCAGCTCAAAGTTTGGTCAACTCTGTCAGGGTTGTTTTGTAGTTGGAGATCGGGGATGTCCGATGCTGGAGAGATCGGAGGAAACAAGGTAAGATCTGCAGCTGACAGTTAATCTTAATTGGAATGTCCCCGATGGATGATGACAGGCTTGAGAGTGGTGACGTGTGTATATTGGGAGGGGAGGAGGGGAGAGAAAAAGGGAAGAAAGAAGTATAAAAAGGTAAAACGAGATAAGGTGGAGAGACCCAAGCATATAAAGAAAGATATCAGAGGGGACCGGGATGCGGATGATCGTGTCAGGGAAAAAAGAAAGGTATGGGGTAGGATAAAAGTAAAGGCCGAGCTTTTTTTACGTCACCCAAAACATGGTAAGGTAAGACGTAATTTTGGGTTTTTTTTGGAATTTATTTTTTTTTAATCTTTTTTTCGGCCCTTTCGTTTTAGAAAATGGGGATAGGGAAAAAGGCTGAGCGCCTGCAGAGATTTGTTGTGGGGCGACAAGAGTGGGTTGGAGGCTTGGAGCGGGCGTAAAGAATGCCGACAGGAAACAGGAACACAGCAAAAGGGAAAAAAAAGAAGAGGCAGACTGAAGGCTCAGAGTAGTTGGGTGGGGGGGGGACAGACTCACTCTTGGACTTCCTTTGGACCCCACAAGGTTGGCAGGATGTGGGTTTAGGCCCTCAAGTGTCTCGGCCGACTTTGGTAGATACGAGATCTCAAGGAGTTGAGAACTTGAGACTAGTTTTATTATAAGTCCGGTTCGGGGATGTGAGTGAGAAGGGAGGAAGAAAGGAGGACTCTTCTTTTTTTTTTCAAACCGCCTC
The DNA here is from genome assembly GCA_037043885.1 of Penicillium goetzii. Classification (NCBI taxonomy): domain Eukaryota; kingdom Fungi; phylum Ascomycota; class Eurotiomycetes; order Eurotiales; family Aspergillaceae; genus Penicillium; species Penicillium goetzii. The sequence goes on along the minus strand of JAWLST010000075.1, from coordinate 5,927 downwards.
GCGCGGGAGTTGGGGGTGCTTGGAACCTTATAAAGGAACAGACCCATGAAGAATCATCAAAAGAAGGTTAAATAAGGGAGGCACAGTCGCAGGGGACCAAGCCAAGATCGGACGGAGGTTGCTAAACGCCGAGATTCCAAGAATGGGCGACCGAATGAGAAATGACTAAAGCATAAAAGCATAAATCATAACTAAATTCTAATACAATATGTTCAGGCTTCCAGGGTTATGAAAATCTTTAAATAGGAAGCTTAAATCCAATCAATTTAAATTTTCCCGCATGGGGGGCCTTGCACTGAAAGTGGAAAATGTAGAAGAAAGGAAAAAAAAAAAAAAAAAAGAAAAAGAAAACCACTCGTAATACAATAGCCTCTTCGGAAACGAAACAAGGTTGGGTGGGGACACGCAACTACAAGCTTGAAAGATGGAGCGAATGATGATCGAAGATGGGATCAAGCGAGCACGGAAACTGGGAAGGAAAGGGCCCAAAAGGGGAGCAGATTAGAGAAAAAGAAAAAGAAAAAAAAACATGAGTCTAACAATGCATCTGGACAAGGAAAGAGGTTGATTTGAAATCCATAAGGTTATCGCATGACTCCTATTTTATGCATGAGAACCTTGGATCCAGGTTCTGGTCATCAAGGCTGGTTGGATTTGAGTGTTGGACATTTTATGGTTGTGGCAAAGTCAGTGTGGCAGTGGCACAAGTCACATTTGGGATCGTGAGAAGAACGAACTCTGACGAGGAGTAGGAGTAGGAGTACGGAGTTACAGGACACTCACTACCAAGGCGAGAAAATACTACCATGCAGATACAACTACTCCGTAAGAATCCTTGAACCCACCCTACACAAAATAAATAACAATGAAACTGTAATTCGAGGTTAGCGCCCGGTAGAATCATGTCAAGGTTCTTTCTGATCGACTGACGACTTATAAATAAGCCATCACTTCCGGAGTATAGATATGTATGATGAGAATATCCTACTCAAAAGAGAGTCTTGATGCGATCAGACCATTCAAAGAATAATGCAAGCACGACACCTTGTCTTGTTTGTTCAGGCCGAGGCCCGTCCGAAAGGGTTGCCAACCTAGGAGTAGTCTTGGAAGTTCTTGGAAAGGCCTTGGCTAAGCTTACGGTGGCTTGACCCAAGGATGAAGTGGGGCTAGAAGGTGGAGAGGCCCGAGAGGGGGCAGAAGGGCAAGGAAGGGTAAAAGGGCAGGGAAAAGCACAGTACGGAGTAAGGTTATTCGTGAGCCTTGGCTTACCCCCTTCGCAAGGCATCCCCCATTCCTGGCATGACGTGCGAAGGGCCAGAATCAAAGAAAGTAAACACGAGTCATTTTTAATTTTGAGACGCCCAAACGAGAGAATGTGACTGGTTAGGCTGCCATGGAAGGTACATCACTACTTGAGAAAACGTCGTGTACGACCCCCCGTAAAAGTGATCTGTGTCGGATGTATTCAGAAGGTGGCGCTCTGATCGCAGGAGATAAAAAAAAAATTAAAAATTAAAAAAAGAAAAGAAAATTCATAAAAACAAAAAAAGGTGGTTAGTGCGCGGTCTCCGAAGCTTAAGCTTAATCCGACACGAGGAGGCCGGCGCTGAACTCTATGCTCGCTTAGAGAGGCCGCACCCACCCCAGTCCATTTTCAGCTGGCCGATTGATTGCACGCTGATGCTTGGCATCTGGACTAGGCCGTGAGAGGCAACACTTGATTTCTTATAGATTGATTATTTAATTACTCGTGGATATTCATTCGTTTAGAATCATACAGTTCTCATCAGCCTTGCGCGTGTCGCGCTGATTAAATTGTGCCCTAGTCAGGCACTACTTTTTGATACTATCATTCACTTTTTTTTATGCGCGGTATTTATTCCTCCCACACGGACTTTAAATTTCGTAATTTAACCTTCTTGTCTTGACCATGGTTTAAACAGAGCGACTCCGGTTTTTTGATCCTGGGGGTAAACTTATCTACGGTCGGGAATGACACCTCTCATCACGAACACCTCTACAGAAAAAGAAACTATAGTCGAGCAGCCACCAAAGAAAAAAAAAATAAAAGTTAAAAAATAAAAGTGGCAGCTGTAAGACTGTTGAAACCCCAGTTGGTTATCGGGATTTGGCACCGACACAACCACGGAATCCGATCGATCCCCACCCACCGATTATGCCAGGATTAATAATTACTAATAACGGGAGTCCTTGCGAGGGCGACTCCTCTACGGCCGTATTCCTCGTCTGTTAAGCAGCAACCGGAATGAGCGGCTCCGTCGGCATGACCCTCCCAAAAGACACAACGGTGGTTCTAGCCAAGCAGCCACTTCGGAAATAACTTTCTTTAGTGTCGTGTGTTTATCGGGGGATCGGGGAGGGGGAAGAAGCCACAGTGGCCATTTTAATTACTCGTGACTCGTACTCGTATCTACTGTACTAGTGACGCGGCCAAGGTTTAGATTTGAACTGTCGCTGACCGCAAAGCTTGACAAGAGAACTTAAATCCCCAAATAAGAAAATAAGCAGAGCCAACAAGAGGAGCTCATTACTGAATTCTAATTAAAACTAGGTTCTTGAATTATGATTATTTTTACAGGCTGCGAGGAATTATAATTACCCTGCATCATCATGTGCGTACGATATTCCGACTCCTTCCATTCATGAATCATTTCGAGTCAGGTCTCCCCTGTCCCAGGCAGATTATCCATGTCAGCGATATGTTTTATGTCGGATGCACAAGCGAAAGTTATTATGCCACGTAATATTAAATATGAATGGGATGGATCTTCGTGCCGGGGGCCCATGTACATTTATGTACTCGGGATTAGGTTTTTCGCAAACAACGTGCAAAAGTATCATCAATGGATACATAGCATAAATTATAGTAGCCTTAACCGATGGCTATGATTTGACTAATTGACAAAAGGGGGCAGCGCTTTTCAGAGAGTATATTTAAAGTAAGGAAACTCAGAGCTCCATACGGCGTACATAGCCCCCTTTCCAAATTCATTCCCTTCCATCTTCATTCGTCCCTTCTGACATTTGTCGTGAGTTGTATTTGTAGGCTGAAAACGGTAACCGCTGACATTCTTTGACTCAGCGATAAGGTTAACAGATGGGCAATTTTCCCGCTGCCAGTCCTGCGGGCACTATGGACCACCTTGCAGGTGGCCCGCACCCCCAAATACGATATGTGGATGCTGCCGAGCTTGACAAAGAAAGATCCAAGATATGAGCGACCAATCGAGGAACTGCTTAGCCGAAGATCCAACACACTTACGTCGAAGGGCGCTGGGCTGTCAGCGAATAGTCAAAAATCTTGGCTGCAAATGAATGGGCTTTCTGAATGCATAAAACCACTTCTCACCTGACGAAGCTCGTCGATTCAAGGATGAGCTTGCGCACGGACCGGTCTTTAAAAGGTCCAGTGAAAGAAGTGTATCGCCAACAAAGTCTGGTTGCACAAGGAAACACTATAATAGGGTTCAGAGGCTGGTCTTCTCTGGCAGCTGATCTTGGCTTGGCTGAGTGGGTTACGTAGATAGATTTTAGGCAGAGAATAATAACGGTCGGGTTAACGTTGAAGCCTGGCTGAGCACCTCTTATATATCACTACAGTATGGGACCTACGGGTTGGGCCATGCTTGGCTTGGCCCGGGTTGTGGAATAACCAAAACACGACAGCCTAATAGGGGCCATCACCGGTGCACCGCACTGATTAGTTACTCAAGCTCTATGTAGGTTCGGCCATGGCCTGCATCAGATGTCTCACATGGTGCCGACTGGTGTAACCTGCGGGCCATCATCATCGGACGTAATGACTGGATCTTCCATCGACCTGGTAGATGGAGTAGACAGTGTCGCACGACTTTCCTTGATCCGGGGGTATAAGCAAACCCCAGCTGCGAACCATGTTAAATTGAAGTATCAAGTGGAAGGATATATACAATACGGCTTCTGTATATGTGGTCGGTAAGTAGATATTGGATGCATCCCTCATGTCTCGATACTACACTGCCTTTCGACATGGAAACAGGAAATATACTGATCAAGCAGCATATAATAACTAGTCTCCTGTATCCTGTATAGCCATGGGTTATTGTTTCAAATGCAAATGATATACCCAAACATATTGAATTAGGCCGCCAGGGTCCCAAGGCCGATCGAACTGTGGCACAGGGCTGTGCCGCAAGCAGATCACAACGCAAAATAGAAACAACCAATACAACCCCGTCTAAGATCCTCCCCAAAAATAACTGAACAAGGTCTCAGCGAGTCAAGTGACTGTCATGTGGATTTTTGTCTTGATTTATTTTCTTACATAACAAGTTACAGCTCGATCAATAACTAAGTAAACTGCCTAAACCTAAGTCACCACATGTCGCTCCCTTACATGATGTACCATGTGCGAGATCTGTCGAGTTGCTCGGCGCTTCCAGTCCCTAAACCCCGGCCTCCCTGTTGGCTCGCTCAGATTTACAGAGTACATATCCTGGCGAGAGAGGGCGGAGATCACCCTTCAAACCCACTTGTCGACAGGACTCCCGTCCCTCCCGCGCTCGTTTCCTTATTAGGATGAACCCAAAAAGAGGCTTATTTCTTGGTATTTCTGGGCTTTGACCCATGACTAGTGCCGATTGGTCTGAAAATCAATTAAATGACCAAGGGGGCCGCGAGGCCAGCCAGCCTCGTCCAAGACAGGCTATGAGAAGTCGTAGTTGACTGGCTCTATTCAACCTACGGAGTAGTGTTTAATTGTTGGTCCGTTTAGTACGGAGTATTTCCATTAAAATCAACTTCCGTGCTCCGGGCTTGCCGTCAAGTTGTATCCGATCATCCGAGCCTGCGTCCTTTTCATCCTACCAAGTGGGCCAATTTAAACATCAGGGCTCCACTGCTCGCTAAGCATATCACTGGTACCGCTGATAGCCTGATAGAGTAGGCCTTTGCGGGTCAAGCCGACGCCTGGCTTCCCGACCGTGGTTCGTGTCTTCGTGAGGATTGCAACTGGCGCGGTTTCTGATTACAGTACTAGCGGAGTGGGGGTGGGGTTTAGCTCTCTCTCTCTCTCTCTCTCTCTCTCTCTGGCTGTCTCTTTTTGGGTAATGGCTTTTCTCTTTCTGGCTGACAATCAAACCGATTGCGTTAAAACACTCCACATACGGAGTACAGTATATCCGACATTCCCTAATTCCGAGACGACAGGGGCCGGAGCGTAAATAATCATTGTTTGTACTGTATCCGAGGTTGTGTTTTGAAGCACTTTCGATACGCCGCCGGATAGGACGGCTTCTTTGTGAACATAGCGTTCACCCAATCATATGCCATTTTAAACTACCGCTTACATACATCCATAGACTTATGTATGCATTCCGTCGTGTAGTAGTGTATGACAGTAAGTCTACCATTTAGGCGCGATAGTAGATTATCCTTATTGCTCATATACTAACATTGCTATTCTTTACCCTCGAGGTTTATCAACATGATAGTACAAGGGTGCCGGCTGCAAAAATTCACGTCGCGCAGGATTATTCTGATAAAGACTAAATTCCGACTCGTGGTGATCGCCCTAGCGTGGTCCATCTTGGGGAACGTTGCAACGACTACCCGAACTGGATAATGCAGTGTATTGTTAAGGAATATGTACACTCTGCCGCGCGAGCTGATCATTTTCCGCTGCAATCATCTCTGGTTTAACTCTATTCCAGGGACAATCCCGATGATCATTTACATCTGACCTACGAACTTCTTGCAGAGTTTACGCACTCAAGACTTTCTTCTTTCCTCAATATTCCACCATTGGGCTCAGTGGGCTGGGGGTTTTTCCGTTTGGGGGGGGGGGGGGGGGGGGGGGGGGGTTTATGACGGGCCCGGACAAAAAACTGTAGTTATGTATGGCAACCCCAAAAAAAAAAAAGTTAAAA